>ML482427.1:36701-49138 GCA_005239535.1 Nicotiana rustica | reverse complement strand
TCTTGATTTCGTCTTTGAGCTAAGAAAAGAAAAAGATAAAACAATCTTTGACACCCTTGAAGATTGGTATTAGTAGCTCATGTATTACGTTACATCGTTTGCCGCAATTACCAGAAGCTAATCAAACAAACATATGATTTTTAGCGTTTCTCAACTTAGCTAAGCTTATTTGCTGTGTTAGAATGGATGCCACAATGGATTGATTTTCTAGCAATGAACCCTGTTATTGTACTTACTCGCATTTTAGGTTGTTGGCTTTATCCAATTTAGAGTTTTGTCAATTATAATTAACTACGAGAGCTCATAATATTGAATGAGTATCATTACATGTGCAGAAAAGGTTTTACGGCATATTTGAATAGAGAATCCTAATCAGAAGAAGGAAATTTCCTGCAAAGTGCTTATTGTTAAGCTTGAGAGTTTTATGGTTGCCAGAGTAGGTGCAATGATCGGTGACGATCTGAGGGAAATAGTTTAAGGTATGCTTGAGGGAGACACTAGTCAGGTGGAGCCATTCTGCAACGTGCTTATTCTTGAGCTCGAGGGCTTTATAGTTATCGGCTATTGCTTAGTATAGTCAATAATGTAACATTATAACCGTGATGCTCAGCAAAAATATTCCTCATAAAACTCTAGGGTCCCATTTACAAAGACAGTGTTGAATATCTCTTGGTGGTCGGAGAAGACGCATCCATTTCATGTTTACGACTAATCTCTAGGTGCCTGTTTACCCAGCCACATTGTAAGCACTCGCTGTATGTTAAAAGAATAGGGCATTGACCAATGTTGACTAGACATACAGAGCATAATTTGCTTTTGCATAGTACACATTATAGCATTTTGTTGCTAGGGCGGGCTGAATAGTTGAGAACTTGTTGAGTCCTCCCGACCAATAAACTGTATTTCTCGTCTGATGTGGGTTGTAGTAAAGTGGTAGTTATAGATTTGGCAGAGAAATCCAAATTTGTTCCGGTTTCACGAACAAAAATGTGATCCACGATTAGTTACACTCGTTCACATTGTGGCAGCCAGAGCTGCTGGTTTTGAAGAAGTTGGAAACTTAATGAAAAATGAGGCCTTTTTCTCCTAATTTTGTGATTCTTTTCTGTTCCTTTTCTGCGTTTGGTTAATACTCATGCCAAGACATTTTAATCTTCTATCTAGGTTGACAAACACTTTGAGAAGTTTGAGATTTCAGATTTTTGGGACCAATGATTGATTTTCAAAAGCACAAGTATCATAAAGTTTTTCATTTTCTTCTTTTGATAAGGTAAAGATAACTAAAATTTAACTAGTACCAATAAGGTACTGCAAGACAGTACAAAAAGAGAACATCATAAACTGTTAACATTAAAAGTATTTAACCAATCATGCTACATAATTGCTCAATCGCCTCTTACGTGCAAGAAAAGACATAGTTTACCAGTTAAATATCTTTTATCATAAGTTATTAGCTTTAAGATAATACAACTTTTGATGTGCAAAACCCCTCCATTTTGAGGCTCTTTTTATTACAAATTGAATACGGTCAGCTGATATGCTTTTTGTTCAAAGTTCAACATCATTTTCTGCCAGAATGTATACAATTGGTGTCAAGTTTTCTTTTTCTTGGTGGTGTCTAAGATTCAGTCTAACAGACCTTTCTTTCAGGATGTTAAATCCCCAGAGACAACAATATTGCAATTCGTTCCTAGCATTCGCTCAGGTAGCTTTTCTGATACTGGCCCTCGTAGGTTCATGGAAGACGAGCATATAAGGATAGATGATCTATCTGCACATCTTGGCTCACTCATGAGGTTTCCAAAGCCCAGTGCTTTCTATGGGGTAACTGTTAGTTTTTGCATGTCTTGTTTCCCTATGCATTTTCAATGTAACGTATGTCTAATATCTAGCTTTATAGGTATTTGATGGTCATGGAGGACCGGAAGCAGCAGCGTATGTGAGAAAAAATGTACTCAGATTATTCTTCAAAGACACCAACTTCCCACAAACTTCAGAAGTTGATGATGCATTTCTAGAAGGGGTGGAGAGCTCTCTTAGGAACGGGTTTCTTCTGACTGACCTTGCTTTAGCTGATGCGTGCAATGTTAGCAGTTCTACTGGAACCACTGCACTGACAGCACTAGTATTGGGAAGGTAAGGTCATGATTCATTGAGATGCACTTATTTGCGAGCTTTCTGTCCAGTAGAAAAATGGTTATGATATGATTGCTTTTTGTCTCTCCTTCTAAGCCTTGTGCTCAACTTTATGTTTGACACTCCTTGCAAAACTAATGTTATTAAATTGTCCAGCTATCCAAGTATAAGTCATAAGTTACTCCTTACCTAAGGATGCCGCTTGATATATGAGTGGAAAATGTTCAATATATATGAATCTGCAAAACTTTGCTTCACCAAGTTTTGAACCATAATTGTTGATTATACAGCAACTTGGTTGCTGGAGAGTGTAAGGGAGCGGACATTATATTTGACTTGGTCGTTGGGTGAAAAGTTTGCTGAGCTTATGCATGTATTTGTATTCTTGTTGTCTAAATGATACTCTGTTGCGTTTTAGGCTTTTAATGGTGGCAAATGCAGGAGACTGCCGTGCAGTCCTTTGCCGTAAGGGAGAGGCAATTGACATGTCTCAAGACCACAGACCAAGTTATGCAGCAGAGAGGAGGCGTGTTGAAGAGTTAGGTGGATTTATTGATGATGGCTATCTGAATGGTATACTATCAGTGACCAGGGCCTTGGGGGACTGGGACATGAAGCTGCCTCGTGGCTCTGCCTCTCCTCTGATTGCAGAGCCAGAATTTCGTCAAATTGTTCTGACGGAGGATGATGAATTCCTTATAATTGGTTGTGATGGGATCTGGGATGTCATGTCTAGTCAACAAGCAGTTAGTATAGTGCGTAGGGGGCTAAGGCGGCACGATGATCCTGAACAGTGCGCTAAGGACCTTGTCATGGAAGCCCTGCGGCTCAATACATTTGACAATCTTACTGTAGTTATTGTTTGCTTTACTTCCCCTGATCATCAAGAGGTATCACCTATGCGTCAAAGGACATTAAGGAGCTGTAGCTTCTCTGCAGAAGCCTTGTATGCCTTACAAAGCTGGTTAGACAACAACGGGAGCCGTTGATGGCGGTGCAGGCTGTTTGCAGCTGCTTCATTTGGGCAGAACGAAAGCAGCTAAAGTTTTGGTAGGGGTCTTTTCTTTTCTTCCTGTTGTATTCGGTGGGTATGTGTGTACATACAATTGGTTGGTTACTGGTTAGTAGGAAGCTATGTTGATTTTTAGTTTATTATGGCTGTTGTTAACTGATGGCCCTCTTTATGTAACTCATTATATTGGTTGTACATAGTAACGCTTGTACTATTTGATCGTTATAGTAACTAGAGTGCAACAAACCGTGCAACGAACCTTTCCTGAATGGATGGTGCTGGCGCAAATTGATTAAAACTAGGACGCGGAGCAGAAAACACCTTCATTTTGCAGCTCTTGTTAACAACAAACTGATATTATTCCTACTCTACCTTCTCTTCGCAGTTCTCATTGAAGAACTAATCGTGTTCCTTCTCCATGATTTCAAAAAATATAAATAAAGAAACTAATTGTGTTGCTTCTCCTGATATAACATAAATTGGCAACGACATACTCTCAAGTTATGAAGCCTTTCAACTGGGCACACCCAATGGGTCTTGACTCTAGGCATGCAGTACAGCAGTACTTGAACCAGCTAAGAGGTGCATCATTTACGTAAAGGTCAGAAGCGCTGTTGGAAGCTGCAATCAAAGAAGAAAAATATTGGGCATATTTCCCAGCTTCAAGTAGCCTAGCTGCTGCTTCGGCTTCTCAAAAATACAGTTAATCTCTCAATGGATGTATATTCCAATATGTAAGAAATACAGAATTCATCTTTTTTACATTTAAATCTCACATGATTGTGTAATTCTTTTTTAATTCCCATGTGCTTCTTTCCCCGACATAAAAAGTGAGGGACGAAAAGCCATTACTGGTCGTGAATTCAGTGTATACATCATTTAGGCGTTTCAGCTGAGTAGCTCTTAGCAAACGTTGCAAAGCGTTCCAACCCTCGTCCCAGCAGATTTTCAAGAAATGGTTGCAATGCCTGGATAATAGGAGAAGTGCAACAGTAAGATCTGTTTAGACTTCGAAATCGTACTTTCAATCATAATAAATCAGCAGTGTCATTATTCTTGAAAATTCTGTATACACTCAGCAATAACTGCCCAAGCAAGGTTGAAACGATTGCATACTTTTAGGAAAAAACTGATGTGAAGTACAACTTCTAAGATAGGAGTTAAGAGTGCTTACTGATGCCACTGGAACTAACAATTGAGGCACTTCATATGAAACTGTTAGCTGAAAAAAGGAGACAGCACAAGTCAATTTTCAGCAGCCAAAGACCAAAAGGATCTAGAAATTTCTGTCACCACATTCTCAATTTTATGTGGTTGCCTACAAAAATCTAGGAGACAAAAAGTTGCAAAACTTTTTCTGCCCCTTTCTGCATATGAATCTTCCAAAAATATCGTGCAAGTATTTGTTCTAGAAATTAATGTTTTTTAAAGATAAGTTAAGGTCTAAAGGAAAAGGACAAGGATGTTATGTTTAAGTAAAATGCTCACTTCTATGACGCAAGACGATGGGCCTTTGGGGAAAAATCGCACAGCTCCCCTGCATTTTGAATAAGGAATCATCATAAAACTGATGACTATTTTGAATATACTGAGAATGAATAATCTTTTGTTCATAGTATTGATCAGAAAACACTATGCTGCCTCACTCAGATTTCTGACCAGAAATATTCTGCCACCTTTACAGTAGCAACCTTACATGGTTTTATCTATGGTTTATTGGTCTGATAGAAGCAAACAAATCTTTATTACTTTGAGTATAACGATACATTTCCTAGTTACATGGTTTGTTTATTTATCAACCAAAAGAAACTAGGATACATTCTGACTACCTGTTAGGAAGGCCCTCCAGAGATCTCCAATGGATCTTCTGGTTTGGGGTAGGCTGTAAAACAGAATAAAAATTATGAGTAGCAATACCATATTCTGCACGAAAGCTGAGGTTTACAATCGAAGGAACATAATCAGGGTAAGTGCTTACTGAAGGGGGATTCTACCTGCATATTTCGAGCAAGCCACGAAAACTCGATATCCTGCCCAAAAGCTTTGTACTTCAGCGACCATCTTGATAAGTCAGGCTTATCCTCCAAAATCTGGCAAGAGAATCTAACATCAAATTCCCTTAGAATGATATTCAGAAGGTGAGATGAGCTGTGCAGTGGATGTCTCAAACGATCAAGAACTAGAATGTAAACGCCCTAAATTGTAAATACATCTGATCTTACTCCAATTTTTGTTGGTGAATGATTTTTACATACTCAAAGTGTAGACAAAATCCGCTAATGAATACTCATTATTCATTAAGAGAAGCATGCAGTGAGAGACAGATGACGAGATAGACGATAAAGAGAAGTAACTCAGGACACAGGGCACCGGTACACTACCCAGCAATATGAGTAAAATACTTAATAACATCCTGGGAAGGTAATGTTTCCTCCATTCAATGTATGTCACTCTTTCCATTTTAGAAGTCCTCCAAATGTTTAACATCATTCCCCTAATAATATTCAGAATTTTAATTCACTTAATTTTAGACTTTGAATAATGTTTTCTCTAGCAGACTAATTTCTAACTATATTACTTTAGCACTTTTAAATCATTACTTTAACATTTTCTTCCACAATTACTAGTCCGCCAATGGTACTTAAATTCCACAAGGGGTCATATAAATAAAATGAGCAGAGAGTATTATTGTAATATATGCGAAACCAACCAGAAAAGACTAGACTAAAAGCAAACATTCGTGCAGTCTTAGCGATTTAATTGCAGAGACAAGGTAATATAATTGATATCATTTTAATGGTTGTGGCTTTATAAGCAGCTCAAATGCCCCATAGATAAGATAACAGGGCATCGGCGTACCTTTACAGATGAAATAAAAGGCATCCACTGAGGAATGGCCTCACGGTCAGAATAGCACTTATAAGCAACTGAAACGGGCACATCTACTTCCATTTTGACTCTGCATTCATCAAAAAAGTCGAAGTTAACTAAAACTGAAAATTCTCACAATTGGATTGCAAATAGACCGAATAACACTGCATAACCACATAATTAGCAAGCAAATCACAAATCGAGCCAACAGCAATAAGTATTTGGATACGAAATAAGACGTTTAGTTACGTGCAATCTTGCCATTCCATGACAGGAGAAAGAGGTCTAATTCTGATGGGAGAAGGATTAGGGATCTTCCGGAAGGATCCAGAACTGTTGCAATCGAATGGGTATCTGCTGATGAAGGAGGAAGACGATGCACTAATTAACTTTCTTTTAACATTAAGAGAAACAATCAGCTGATTGTAATTGAGATTAAGTTTATGGGCGGCGGAAGCAGAAGTTGCAGCAGCGGACATGGACATGGACATGGTAGTTGAAGAAGCAGGTACGGCGGCGGTTGCAGACATTTGGCGGAGTGTTGAGGACGAAAAGATAGGAATTGCCATATGGCAGCAACGCCACTGGATTAATGTGATTTGGACCACCACGGATCCTGCACAGAGTCAATATCATTTTTCGTAATTATTTATTTTTATAACCAATCAGATATTGCTTCTTTAGAGGGGGGAAAATGTGACGCCTTCTTTTGATTTGGCAGTATTATGCATACCTTTTAACTTATGCCTTTCTTGTCACATATTTGAATCCAAAAAGGTTTGAAAATTTTGCTCATTCGAGGAGTAAATTAATTTAATCCGTGAACGTTTGCGAAGTTGGAGCTCAAATGGTATATACTCACTCTATTAATTTTTAACTTCGCATGTATATTAAAAATAGATTATTATTTTTAGCTGTCACACATATCAAGAGAATATAATTTTTTTTCCTGTTATACCCATAATATTTATTATTTTTCTCAAATTCAATAAAATATGCATCAATTAATATGCGTATCATGATTTATTATTTCTTAAAGGGCGTGAAAAGTCAAAATGTATCAAGTAAAAATGAACAGAGGAAATAGTATATTGATTTTCGTCAAAAAGAATTCGTTGAATAACTATTTATATTAAATATTGTCAATTAATCTTGTTAAGTGGCTAAAGAGATCAAATTAATGTACCTTAGTACATATAAGTTTGATTTGATTTTCTCTATGCTATTTGATTTTTTTTAAGAAAAAAAAAACTCAATAGTCCCCACAGTAGCCATAAGTTTAGTACACAAGGAACAAAAATTCCATATGGAGAGTCGAATATGTGAAGTTTTCCACGAAAGATAAAGTGACATGGTACTGATGCATGCAGTGTGTGACTTAACTCATTTGATTTCATATACTATGCATTAGGACGTTATTTCTTTAATATTTTTGATAAAATTCCTGACAAAGGTTTGATACAAAATTTGAACTAATCAAATTTTCAGTTTGAACTTTATTAATATTTATGTAAAACTCAGTATCTATAACTTCCTAAGTAGGGACCGGCGGGGTTAGTTTTAAACAAATTGGAAAAAGGATACAATAAAACATATAGAGTGGGAGGGGGTATATGTCAAAATGCAAATTAAGAGGAAATGACTGTGTATTGTTATAAAATCAGTAGGAGTATCGCCCAAGCAAAAGAATTTTCGAAATATTCCGAATTTGCCCCTTAAAACACTTATAAATACCCATATCACACTCTTCTCGTCTGCTCCTACTATCCTTCTTTCTCTCTCTCCCTCCCCCTTCTGTACGTTTTTCCTTTCAGAGCAAGTTTTATCCCAAAATGCCTCTGGAAATCTCTGTGATTGACATGAAAGAGGAAGACAAAAAAAGGAAGAACAAGGAGTACCATGACGTTGAGTGGGACTACGATCCTTACACTGTCTACGTCGGTGAGCACAGAATCCTCACTCTCTTCTCTGATTGCTACCAAACCACCGCCAAATGGTTCCAGGACCTCCAGAAATCCACTGCTAACAACAAGCTCGGTTGCCTTCTCGTCGGAGTCTGCACCGACCGCGAACCGGATCTCATGCACTGGGACATCGACACTCGTCGTTATCCGAATCCCGAGAAAACTCCTTACCACCTCCTTCAGCTTTGCATCGGTTCTCACTGCTTCCTTTACCGCCTGCCGCACCCTCGATACGAGCATATCCCTAAGGCTCTTATAGCTTTCTTCGCTAACCCTAGGGTTATTGCTGTTGGAATGAACATAAGCGCTGTTACGAAGAGGCTTGAGGATGATCATGGCATCAAGTTTGCTAACCCTGTGGACCTCAATGTTTTAGCTGTGAAAAGTATGAAGAGGGATGATTTGGATCTAGGCCGTTATGACCTAGATCGTCTAGCTAAGACCGTTCTCGGAAAACACTGGGACGTGATCAGGCCTGAGGAAAGGGTTCAATGGTTCTCCCGCTGGAGAAGTCACTGGTGGAATGAAATGCTTGATCTGAAGAAGGTGGAATACGCTACTGTGGATCCCTATCTGTGTTTCATGATTGGTTCTGAACTTTTGGATGTGTTGGATGATAAGTGGTATCCGAAGGAGTTTAAGAAGTACCTGCTGAAGAATAAGAAACAGAAGAAGAGAGGTAAGACGACGAAGAAATTCTGATTGCATTGCAGAGATATGTGACTGTATTTCCTGGAGGTTATCTTAGAACTTGCTGCTACCTACTTACTACTACAGTTACTGCTTACTTAATTTGCTATGTCTGTCTATTTCTGTTCTTCGTATAGACTCACAAAATCTGAGTAGTCGTTTTCTAGTGCTAAGAAATACTCGGTGTACGTAGTAGTGTTATTTTCTGTTGTTTCTGCTGTTCGACTTTGTCTGTGTGTTTCTTTTGCTTTTTCTCTTAATAATAAGATTTGATTTGATTAGTAGTAATTCGCTTTGTTAATTTCACTTTGGTTGGATTCCTGCATGTAGTCGACTCAGTATGAAATCGATCATGAGTTGATTAGTGCTATTAAGTTTGGTGGTTTTGGTGAAATTAATTAACCTTTAAATCGTAGCATGTCATATTGATTAACTCGCTGCAATAAATGTTACGGTGTAAAGGTTAAATTCAAGAGCTACTATAAATCATATGATACTCCAAATTCGGATGCAATAAATGTTGAAGTTAATAATTCGCTGCAGCTATTGATATGATTAATGATGTTAAATTAAATAAAAAAACGATATAATTAAAAAATAATCACAGGCTTTCGCTGCCTTTGTTTTCCTTAACCTAGCTTCTGTTTAAATATGCCATATTACGTGTTGTTACGAAAAAGTTACCCTACACATTAATTCATTCCATAGAGAATGAAAGTGGGAAGAAGAGGTTGATGTCCGCTATTGTTAGAGTGGGAGAGTGTGGAATTTGTTATTTAACGTGAACGTAGTGGCGCGTGAGCTGGGAGCATTTTTTAGAGTGGTACGTGGGAGGATTGCAGGACGTGAGAGTGGTTCCATATGGTTCAGTTTGTTACAATTCTTTACTGGCAGAGATGCAGATGAGATACTAAGGGGGATTCACCCTAAATAACATTAATTAGCTGGTAAATAGGGAGTGGACTGCGTGTTCGGTCTTCTTTTTTATTTGACCGTTTTGGGCGTAGCAAATAATCCGAACTAGCGGCATTTGCACAAATTTATCAATTTTTAAATTTTATATCCATTAATTCGGTGGTTACATTTGTATGGTAAAAGAACAATGTTATAAATAAATTCTATTTAAGATGAATGTTTATATTTTAAAGAAATATTAGGGATTTTATTTGGTGGCTAAGTCATTCTTTCTTTATAAATAGAGAGGTCATATTCTATTGTAATTCATCCTAAATCAATAAGAATTCTCACTCTATACTTATCTCTGCAATACTCTTCTTTTTCTTTTATTGTTTCATAGCACGTTATCAATTGAGTAGAAATTTTGGGATTGAGCATAATGATTGTCAATTATTTCATGAACTTCCTTCATGATTAAATTATGGATTTAAGGTAAGTATTTTACTTTATTTTTCTCTTTAAAATTTTTGAAATTCTATAATTTGACTTTAAATGCAAGCAAAGACAATAAATTTTGATTATAACTCTTATAGAGTTTGCAAGAAATTATCACCACCCGAAGTGGTAAAATTTATATGTCTTGCCATGATCAAATTCATGTATGATTGTGGGCAAAGAAGTGAAAACTCGTCCCATTGAATTTGCTTCATTCTTATACACCTTAAGAGAATGTGATAGCAATATGTAATAAGTCTGAAAGAAGACAAAATTATTACTGTAAAGGATCAATAGATGTGTACGTGGCAATAGATGAAATTATAATCGTCATCATTGTGATATGAGAATAACAAGAATTCTCAAAACAAATCTTTCACTCTGTGAAAGTAATATTTGTCATCGATTTAACATGAGATTTTGTAAAGCACATATAGGTGATTATAGTCCATTCGTGATGTGAATGTGACAACATCTGATTCACGAATACATATTCATTCTTCGAACAATATGAACGTGCTAGTAGTAGTGGATATACAACACTCTTTAGAAAGAGGTTTGAGATGATATAAGAAAATAATGTCATTATTATGGCATGAATGGTCATTGGTCACATACCTATTGTATGCCAAAAGATTTTGGCAATGTGATTACTAAAGGATAACGGTAATGCAAGAAACAAATCTTGCATATAATTTTGGCAATGGTCATAATTGTGATGACCCAAGGGGTCATTTTATGAACTAAGACTCCGTTCTAGGCTTGAATTGACGAAAGTTAGAAATTTGGTGATTTTGGTCGACAGTGGAAAATAAGGTATCGGGGTCGGAAAAGAATTTTGAAAGTTGGAGTAGGTTCGTAGTGTCATTTGAGATGTGTGTGCAAAATTTGCGGTCATTCGGACGTGGTTTGGTAGGTCTCGACGTCGATAGCAAATTTTAGAAGTTTAGAAGTTCTTAGGCTTGAATCTAAGGTTGATTTGGTATTTTGGTGTTGTCTTGAGTGTTCTGGAGGTTCGACTAAGTTCTAGTAGTGATATATGACTTGTTTGAATTATTGGTTGAGGTCTCGAGGGTCTCGAGTGAGTTTCGGGTAGGTTTGGGTTGTGTTGTGCTCGTTTTTCTTATGTTTCGACGTCGTTTCTTCAAGCACAAATGATATCATATTGAACAAATAAGCTTTGGTTTCTGTTTTGATTGAAGTATTAGACATGTATCATCATTACGAAATCGTAGCAAAAAGAATCATCGAATTAGGACATCGTATGAGGATTTTATGGTCATTTTACCAAGGTTGTCAGAATTTTCAGATTAATTACGAAATTGCTATTGACGGCGTATTTAAAAATCTGCATTATTTGCAAATATTAAAACTTACATATCTCCTTCATTATAAGGTCAAATTGAGTGATTCAAAAGCCTAACTTGACTAGAATTTTACAAGGAATCCATTGGAGGCATAAAAGGCGAGTTTTGGAATTGTTTGACATGAGAAACGAGGCACAATAGCTGACAGAAAAATATATAAAATAAGGGTTTGTTCATTCGGTCATATTTTGAGTTGTGGAGCTCGGATTTGAGCGATTTTGGAGGCGATTTTTACCATAGAGATTCGGGTAAGTGTTCTTTACTCGTTTTGTTGGTTATGTTTCATGAATTCATCTTCGTTTTTTGGGATTTGATTGATGATTTTAAAGTAAAATTAAGGGAGTTAGGGCTTGAGTTTTGGAGAGTTTTAAGTAGGGATTTGAGGGACCAAACGGAGTCCGATTTTGATAAAATTTATATGGTTAGACTCGGGAGAGGACGAGGGTTATGATTTTGCCATTTTTGAGTGATTTCGAGATGTGGGCCCCGGGGTCGGATTTTGGTCAATTTCAGATTTTTGGCATATTTTGTAATTTTTATTGTGGAATTCGATTCATTAGCCTATGTTGATGGTATTAATTTGATTATGATTAGATTCGAACGGGTTAGAGCAAGACCAAATGAAAATTTGTAATTGAGCAGTGTGTGGTTTGCGAATTTGAGTAAGTGCTTGGTGTAACCTTGAATTTAGGGAATAGGAATCCCCAACTTAATTGTTATGTGAAATTGCATGTGTGTGGTGTATAGGTGAGGTGACGAGTATCTATGCACCACCAAATGGTCTGCTTAACATGATCCCTTCCCCGTTTCCAATTTAATTGATTCATGTCTTAATTGTTTTATGTTCGTTATGGTTTCTATGACTACGTGGCTTGTTAGTTTGTTGTTAAGTCTTGTTGCAATTATTTTGAAAAATTATTGGTTATTTCCTTGGTTTCCTTGTGGTACATGAAAGTTGAGTTGTTGGACATTGCTTTACGAAATATATATATATATATATATATA
>ML482427.1:18876-36083 GCA_005239535.1 Nicotiana rustica | reverse complement strand
ACTGTTTTATGATTGTTGAGGTTTACATGGCTATTTGGTTTCATTAGATTATTGCCAAGTATTGTTGCAAGTGTGATAAAAGTGTTGGTTGTTCCCTTGATTTTGTTATGGTACCTACGGGTTGAGATGGATGACAGCGTTACGATATTTACATATATTTTGGTTGGGTTCATTATGAAATAATATTGGATACAGCTTGTGAGTTATACTGTGTTTTGTTTATAATTGTTGAGATGAAAGTGTTGTGAAAGGCTTGGCCTGAATTGTGAAAGTTTTTAATAAATAAATAAATTGATAGTGATAAGGGTGAATAACAAGATAGTGATAAGGGTGGACAGGTGGATAACAAGATAGTGATAAGGGTGGACTGGTGAGATAAAAGATAGTGATAAGGGTGGACAGGTATAGTGAAAGATAGTGATAAGGGTGGACAGGTGGGATCGGGTTGCACGCCGCAACAAGAAAGTGATAAGGGAGGATATTTATGTTTTACTTATTTTAAACACAAAGTTTTGGAAAAATTACTGTTTTACTCTATTGTTTCTCATAGTAAGCACATACGGTTATTTTAAATTGAGGTTTAGAAATTTGGAAATTCGTGTGAGATCTTGGTTACAACTGAGGCTTGGAATAGGTGACTGAGTTATTTTATTATTGTTGAAGTTATCTTTATTGTTTGTGTAGAATTATTTTTCTTGCTTTATTATATATATTGTTACATGTTAAGTTATAATCGCCCCACCTTAGCCTCGTCACCACCTCGTCGAGGTTAGGCTCGGCACTTACTCAGTACATGGGGTCGGTTGTACTGATACTACACTCTGCACTCTATTGTGCAAATTCAGGTACTGGCCAGCATTAGAGATTTAGTAGCGGTCATTTTTCGTTCGGAGACACTAGGTATATCTGTCGGCGTTCGCAGATCCCTGTAGTCTTCTCTTAGTTCATAGAGACTGTTTTATATTTTCTCAAAACAGCTATATTATTCTTCCACCTCATTATTTGTAGTAATCTTAGAAATTCGTGAATTGTGACACCAGACCCTGGGGTAGACTTATAGTTATATAATTAGTTCGTGGCTCGATTTATTTATTAGTTTATTATTTTATTTGTGTAGTTAAATCGTTGGAAATCATTAGATTTAATTTACTTTAAATTTGCCTTATTGTGTTTAAGTAAATAATCAAAGGAAAATAGCTAATCAAATTCTAACATTGGATTGCCTAGCAAGTGTGGTGTTAGGCGCCATCACGACCCCTAAGGTTGAGAATTTGGGTTGTGACAATAATTTATAACTTTTTTCTTTAAAAGTGATATTCACTATGTGGATGTTGATGAATATGTGGTAGTACAAAATTAATTGAGAGCTCTGGAAGATCCAATTGTTACTATTTTGGAGGATTACAATTGATTATCATGTCAATTTATTGTGTTGTAGTAAGTCTCAAAGAAACTTATTGAGTTTCTAAAGTATTCGCGAAAGCGGTTGGTTATATTGAGACTATAAATAAAGGAAAGATTTAATATCTTCTATTACTACAACTTGTAGCGGGGTAATATGCATGTTAAAGTTACCCGCTTTATTCTCCAGTTCGTACTACACAAATAAAAGAATACCACAATAAAGTGGATGTTTATTGATATAAAAACCCATATTATAATAAACTTGGAGTTTATTGATAATTGCACATGTCATGGTGTAAACCTGAACTTTATCAATATTGATAATTTATCCAGTTGGCATAATTGATTTTAGCCATGTTAATTTAAGTATGATGTGCAAAAATAAAAGAGAATTCACATAGGTAAATATTAAAGAACTAGAAAGTTCTTTATGATTCTCTTATGTTGCTTGTTCTTGTTAATTAATATACCAACTAAAATTGGGATTGAATCCCTTGAATTCTGAAATTTATCAAAGGTGAATATGAGATCACTCACCTGCCATGTATACCACATAAGATGCATCTATGAGATGGTTACATGTGCGATTATTATTAACCCGCAACCTGGTGTTTGCGAGGTAACTTGCTTAATAATTTAATTTAGAGTATAATTTCTATATTTTCTATTCAAGATAATTTATCTTGATAAGTTGGTTTATATCACAGTTGGTTTAGCAAAATGATCTATTGAGTGCCTTCACTTAATAGCTAAACTATTGCTTATGAGAACAAAGCTATTTGTATCAGTTTGATATACGTTATATACGAAAGTATATTACATTCCCTCCTCGCAATTGGTTCAGGGTCATGAACCAAATAATTCCATCTTATTATTATTTATGTGCGGTGTATACTTTGATTAACACCATAATGCACAAAGATCGGTTCCCAAAGTTGAGGAAGCAAATTAGTTTTTCTAATATGAGGGGGAGAGATGATAAACATTTGAGAAAAGGTTACGTGAAATGAATTATCAATTCTCCATAAGCATGATAATGTGATAGCGAGGATTTTCAAGGTGCAACATATCTATGGATGATTTATTCATCAAATCTCTGCTGACGTCAACCTTCAAGAAGCTAGTGCACAAGATTGGGATGCGAAGACTTAAAGATGTGAATTGATACTCTCATCAGGGGGAGTTAATACGCGTTGTTTTCTTTTTCCCTTACAAGGTTTTGTCCCACTGGTTTTCCTTGCAAGGTTTTTAACGAGGCAACCAAAAAGCGTAACATTGGGTTTTATTTTAGTTAAGATTTTAACGAGACACATATTTGTTGAATAGACATTCAAGAGGGAGTGTTATAAATAGAATTCTATTTAAGGTGAATGTCTATATTTTAGAGGAATCTTAGGGATTTTACTTGGTGGCTAAGTTAGTCTTTCCCTATAAATAGAAGGGTCATATTCCATTGTGATTCATCCCAAATCAATAAAAATTCTCCCTCTATACTTTTCTTTGCAATATTGTTCTTCTTCTTTTATTGTTTCATTACCATCAAATTATTTTTAAAGACGAAAGTTAATCCACTAAATTATTGAAAGGCTGGTCTTTGTCGTACGATATACCAACTATACGTCTATACCATGCCAAAACTATTTTTTTGCGTAGGTTTAGCCGTTTAGGAACTGTAAGCCTTTCAGCTCTAAAATTGGGAGTAGAGGCCTAACAACCAATTATAGCCCGAACATGTTGAATCCTCTCACCCAAGAATTCAACATGCTTCTCCAAAGCTTATACGTTTGTCAAATATGGGTAGTATAAAGAGTGTTTCTTCATAGTTCAAATACATTGCAATCCATTAACTATGTAGTGGAACCAGTTCTTTCAATTAAATCGAAAAACTTTGTTCTATCCTGGATTAATGGGTCGGACTTGTGTAACAAACCCGATTTTCACCCAACCAATCGATTATATTAACTTAACAATAATTGTGATTGTTGTTTGCACAAAAACTAGCTGAAGCTTTTTGTAAAATCAATCATAAATGAAATAGAGGATAAATTTCAACCAAATATAATTAACTCTAGATCGGACTATATTGAATATAAATGTCGGGAGGTACAGGCTTATTGATCTTCGCTGATAATTACAAAATTGACTTAGTGTGAATAATAGGCTTACATTTTAGAGTATCTCCCTTACCCGTATGTGGGTGGAAAGCGATATCTCGTTGAGAATGTCAGCTTCGTTGTCATTCAGCTGGATTTCGAAGATTTACTCCACATCTATGCATATGAGCCAGAGAAGAGCTTCTGTTTGAGAGTATTTTCTTGATAGTTGTATAGCTAGTCAGAGAAGTTCGAGAGAGACTTCCTCCCTTCCCCAGCCTCCTATTTATATTCACATATCCCTTCTTATCCCATGGTTTCTAGCCGAAGGGCCATCCCACGGTCTCCTCTCTATCAGACCGTAGTTCATAACGGTTATTTAATAGCACAAACCCGTTGTCGGTTTGTCCTCAGGTACGACCAATTGCCGATGGGGTTATGCTCGACAAATTGTGGCCACGACTTGGTTGGCCTTTCGCTACTTCCTTTAGTGTCGGCTTCGTGGACAAATTTTGACCCATACAATTACAACGTAGATGCTAACGATAGTAAGGATAGAGCAACATAAATCTAAGAAGAAAGGGGATGAGAATTAGAGTGATACAAAACTGAAGATGAGGAATATAGAAGAACAGAGATGAGAACACAGAGCTAAGACTTGATAATTTGAGCATAAGATGTACTACGCTTTCTACCATATTTATAACTAATTCTCTCACGTTGCACTTCACGCAATGAGCACTTGCCTACGCTCAAAATGGGTCCCACGCATAATTTTTCAAATCTCCAAATATGTCTTTCACCAAGTCACTTATTGAGTTCACAACAACTTGTGCATTGAAAGAAGAGTTATAATAGCCAAACAATATGGTAGTAGCAATGATGTGTTAACGACGATACAGGACTAGAATCTTGCCAGATTAATACCGGGGCATTTGCACCTATACTCGCTTTTTGGGTCACGCTTTAACTTATACCCGTTTTGCAAAAAAATTACAAGCGTACCTACTTTTCGCATAAACTTCAGGCATACGGGCCTGAAGTAGCAAAGGAAATTACACAAACTTCAGCATTCTAGAAGACGGGCATGAAGTTGTTTGTAATTGCTGAACTTAAGCATTCTACTAGCTGAAGTTTTGTTCTCTATTTACTGTACTTAAGCATGTTTTAGCTGAAGTATTGTCCTGGATGCAATAGTTTTGTCGTAAAACTTTATCAAAAACTTCTGCAGAAGATGTTGAAGTTATTTAGTTCATTTGTAAAAACTTCAGCACTAAATAAGTTGAAGTTTTGTCCCGGATTCATTAGTTTTGTCATAAAGCTTTTCAAAAACTTCAACAGAAGTTGTTGATGTTATTTAGTTCATTTGTAAAAATTTTAGCACTAAATAAGCTAAAGTTTTGTCTTGGATTCATTAGTTTTGTCATAAAGCTTTTTCAAAAACTTCAGCAGAAGATGCTGAAGTTATTTAGTTCTTTCGTAAAAACTTCAGCACTAAATAAGCTGAAATTTAGTTTTGTCACAAAGCTTTTTCAAAAACTTCAGCAGAAGATGCTGAAGTTATTTAGTTCTTTCGTAAAAACTTCAGCACTAAATAAGCTGAAATTTAGTTTTGTCACAAAGCTTTTTCAAAAACTTCAGCAGAAGATGCTGAAGTTATTTAGTTCATTTGTAAAAACTTCAGCATTAAAATAAGCTGAAGTTTTGCACAGTAGCGGGAAAAAAGAGCGCCTGAAGTTGTAAAATTTAAAATATAAGTTGAATAATTTTAAAAATATAAGTACAAGTAAAATGGGAGCGACCAAATAGGACTCCCGTTCAATTTTTATATCAATACCGCATAGTACAACTCAATAATTTAATTTTGCCATGAATCGTATTCGCCAGGAAAACAACCGAATTAAAAGGTGTCGCATCCGAACTCAAATCAGTAATAGTGATTGTTAGCCACGTCTGATTCGGGTACGGACTGCGAGATGTCAAATTAATTGCACGTTTTAGTGATTGTATGCATTACTAACTTTTTGGTTCTATTATTTTGCACTATATAAAGATGGCTTCGTTCCAAAAAATTTACAGACAAGTAAACATCCTCATCCAAGTCAAGCAGAGAAAATATTGATTGGTCAGTATTCTTCTCCAAAGGACCAGAATGCTAGTGATAAAGGCACCTCTAATCACAGTAACTACTCTACTGATTCTTTCAGTGATAACGCACAAATCGAATTCTACCCAATAAGCCTCACGTTCTAACTGAACAAGATGACGATTTCCATCAACTAAAATATCCCGATACGTGTAAGTTGTATAAGTCAAAATCTGTCCATGAGGCCCACGCCAAAGGACGCAGTAAGGGGTCGATTAAATTGTGATCACGCTTGTAGAGTACGACTCCATCAACTATTTCGGTCATACCTGAGACCGAGTCAACGATGGGTTTGCACGGCTAAACGCCTGTCGTGAAGTACAGGGGAAAGGACATAATCATCGGATGACCCGCAGGTTAAAGACCATTGGATAAACAGAAACCGGGGGATATAAAAAAGGGAATCCCTAACAAAAAAGGGGATCCAAGAGAGGAGACCCAAGGGCCTCCCCATCTGGTTCAACAACAGTCAATCCAACGCCTTCAAAGAGACATTCTTCCTTCCTACGTATTCATGAGTATGAAATAATGCATCAAAGATGTAAGCATATCATTCATGTTATACACCTTTTGTAATTAACGAAAGGGTTACATAAACTTGATTCTACTTGATGTTCATGTTCAATTTTGTTCAATTTAGAGTTGATTATGTTTGGTTAGGATTTTCCCTCTATTTCTTCCTTAATTGGTTTAGCAAAAAGTCTGGTATGTTTTTTGTGCAAATAATTTGGCTCCGTCCGTGGGGATTTCCTAATCAAAATAATCAAAATTTTAGTTCCCTCTATATCTCAAAACCGACCAAAAATATATATAAAAAGCAAGAGCTAAAAACAATCGATCTAATCTAAGTCAGGTCTTCGCATGGTAGTAAAGGGAGCTCGTCACATGCATGGTGTAAGCGGAATCACGGCCGCCGTGCACTTAGCACGACCGTGATCCCGTTTGACATGTGCATTTCACATGACGGCCTTCTCTTCCGCCTCTGGGCAAGAGACAATAGCCCACCGCATGACCCCTTAAGACAGCGAACCTCCATATCCGCATTTACTAGGCAATTTGTGAACAGAGTATGACACGCTTCCCTTATTCGTGCATATCTGACGGATCCGTACTGGGACTCGGCCTCAATATCCTAACAAGCAAATATGTGTCAAATATTCCGACCCGCAAGAAGCTGGGACGCAACCACGACAAGGCCAAGAACGGACCCCAGATCTGAAACCATCGTTGAGACAAGAAGCGAAGCAAGCGGCCACGCAACGCAACCCTTACTTCCTCAGACTCGCGGAGCCAAGGTAACGGAACTTCATCATGTTTTGACTTGTCACATTTTTCTGTCAGTACGAAATAGAGAGGTGAACTCTTTCGAAGCAGCATCAAGAGCCGCCGAATATTCTCCAATAGAAACAAAGTAAAGGGACTGCGACTCGCCCAAGAGGCGCCCAGTATTCTCCAATAGAAACAAAGTAAAAGGACTGGGACTCGCCCAAGAGGCGCCCAGTATTCTCCAATAGAAACAAAGTTTAGCGGACTGGGACACGCCCAAGAAGCGCACCCAGTATTCTTCAATAGAAACAAAGCTCAGTGGACTGGGACCTGCCCATGAGGCGCCCAATATTCTCCAATAAAAGCAAAGCCAAGTGAACTAAGGTTCGCCCACGGAACGCAATACTCACCAATGGAAGTAAAATCTAACGAGCGTGACTCGCCGCGGTAAATGCGTAAATAACACGACGACGAGTGATGTCCTACCAAAAGATGATGCAGTGGGTTATCATTTCGACCTCGTTCGAAATAACACCCTTACGGCCATCGGCCACCACCAAATCAAAAAAAAACTCGACCTCGCTCAACATTGCAGCGGGTTATCATTTCGTCTTCGCTCGGTTTGTACTAGTCGAGCGAGGTGGGACCCACCTTATGATTACCCGTCGTCGCCCAATAAGAACTGTCGAATCCCGATATTGTTCGAACGCACAGGGAACCAACTTTATCCAAGATAAAAGAAGTTGCCTCGAAGTTCGAGCTGGTTATTCATCGTTCCGCCTATCGTCTACTCCAGCCAGACCAATGAAGGGACTAGGTAGGCGAAGAACTTCTCAAATATACATGTTTGTAAAACTCTCCAATGAAAAGAGTAAACAAAGCAATGTGAAACATCTCTTCACACAACTCTAAATCGCTCCACTCCACGTACATTTGACCTCGCTCGAATCATTTATATTCGACCTCGCTCAAATCATTTACATTCGACATCGCTCGAATCATGTATATTCGACCTCGCTCGAATCATGTATATTCGAACTCGCTCGAATCATGTATATTCGAACTCGCTCGAATCATGTATATTCGACCTCACTCGAATCATGTATATTCGAACTCGCTCGAATCATGTATATTCGACCTCGCTCGTATCATGTATATTCGACCTCGCTCGAATCATTTATATTCAACCTCGCTCGAATCATGTATATTCGACCTCGCTCGAATCGTTTATATTCGACCTCGCTCGAATCATGTATATTCGACTTCGCTCGAATCATTTACATTCGACCTCACTCGAATAATTTGCATTCGACCTCACTCAAATAACGTGGTCAACCTCGCTCGAATCGCTCACATTCGACGCCACTCAAGCGACCAGCCAAGGATTGGCCCCAAGCGAGCCTATTAGCAGCCTACCAAGAACGACGACCAAATTAGACAGCACAAGTCAGAAATCGACCTCAACCGAAGTCATAAGTCAAAAGTGACCACAGTCGGGCTCAAGGTCCCGTCAAATGAAGTCCAAAAATCCAAACAAGTATGCAAAAAAACGTATCAAAATAAAAACCAAGAAGATATACACAAGGCTGAGCAATCGTTCCATTCACAGACGCAGCAACTACATCATACAAAAGGCCAAAACATGCCCAAGAAAAGAAAGCGAAAACAAATAAGAACATACAAAAACGAAAGCTAAGCATAAAAGCTGTGACGACATTCTCACTCAGCGTCATCTCCATCGGCGTCACCACTGAGATCATCATCAGGAAGTCCGTCATCAGCATCATCACTCTCGCCAGCCTCCGGCGACGCGGGATCATAGCCATAGTTGACGCGAGCCTCACGTGCCCTCGCCCGAGCACCCTCAAAGGCGGCCTCAGAAACACTTCCCGCCTCCCACAAACTCTTGTATATGTCCCGCTGGGCCTCAGCATAAACCCACAGCTCGTGAAAGTGGCGAGGAGCGGATGCAGAGGCAGACTCAACCTGAGCCAATGACCGCGCCTTCTCAGCTTCAAGGGCCACGGCCTGGTCTTCCAAACGCGAAGCTTCCTGATCAATCTCACTGATGCGCTCCTCAAGCCTGGCCTCCCTTAATGTGGTCGTCTCCCTCTCAGACTCCTACTCGGACCTGAGGACACGGATGGTGTCGTCTAGCACCGCTGCTCTTGCTAAAGCCGATTCTCGAGCACACTCGGCCTGTTCCAACATGACCACTTTCCCTTCCAATTCAACTAGCTTCCGCGCCCATTCCGCACTAAGAGCCTCCACCCTGACGCTCTGATCGAGCTCAGCTTGCAACGGTTGCACTTTGGCCTGAAGGTCTTCACACTCCGCGGCGACCCCATTTCCCACCTCAAGCTCCTTATTCTTGGCTTGAAGCAGCTCCTCCAACTCACTGCACCTGCGGATAGACCGCATCAAGTTCTCATCCCTTCTCTCCAGCTCCTCCCTAGTAGACTAGTTACTCGCACCCACTATAAGCTTCTCACGCAACTCACAGCATCTGTCACGATACCGCTGATACTTCTCGACTATTTTCTGAAAAATTTTGGCCCGCGTCTCAACCCTGCGAGCACTTTCAACTTCCAGCATGCAGGTCTGCGAAAAAGGGAGAAAGGATTAGTAAAAGCAAATGGGCAACAAAAAAAGACACTAAAGGGACCTACCTTTAAGCCCATCACGGCTATACCACGCGACAGCTGAGGAGCACTAATCGGCGGAAGAGCTCCACTCTTAGCAGCAGAACAGAGAATATCAAATTGCGGCACTAACTTCATCGTGTCATGTAACAAATTAAGATCCGATGGTATCTCAGGGATACGGGAAGTCCCCTCAGCCATCACCATGGTCTTGGTAAATCCCTTCTCGAGCATCCTCACGTCCTCAGGATCAAGGTCGGACTCGGTCTCGTAGTCCTCGACCACAACTCTTTTTCCTCTCTCTTCAATCGAAGGAGGAGCACGGTTTTTCCGAGATGATGAGGGTCTGATGTGGATGGTCACGGCTGCTTCGGGATCCCGCGCCTCCGACACGCTAACCTCCCAAGCGTCCACCGCTTCTTGGTCGGCCCTATCCCCAACCTCGGAAATCATCAAAGCGGGGTCGCCCCTCAAAGACGTCTTAGCTGTCGGGGACTCATCCAATATTATCCTCCTCTTTTTTTACGGAGTCTATCCGACAAGGGAAGATTCTCCCGACACACTAACTGCTGGAACCGGAGTCTCCGATCAGGGAGCAACCTCCTAACGTATAGCTTCAGTCGAGTTCCCCGCGTCTTCGTTCGTAGAAGTTACCAACGCGGGCCGGACAAAAGTCGTCGGCTGACAGAACGCTATCGGGGGAGCCCTTGCCCTTCTTGGCCCTCTCCGACCTGCCAGAACAAAGTGAAACTCTATGTAAGTATAAAGAAGGATGCAAAGTAGGAGTACAGTTACGGCTGAGACAAAGCGACTTACTGATTGTGGGTCTGCGCCCAAACCTCTCGTGGAAGCGCGCCCATTAGTGAATCCCTATGGTGTGAGGCAGAACTGAAGCCACCCATTCGCGAATGTCATCGACTAGCGGGGGAGGCGACCTCTCAGCTGCAACAGAAATAACATTAGCAAGCGATCAACGACCATCTAAAGAGATCACCAGATATGAATAATTAATCAAGAAAAAGTTAGGCGAAAGAATACTCACGGGCAAAATTCCACGTCTCAGGGAAACGGCGGGGTCAGACACCAGATGTTCCGTACGAACGTAGAAGAAATTCTCCCAAAAATGACGATTGGTTCTGTTGTCCATTCTGATCACCAGGATCTTCGTACCCCTATGGCGGAGGTGCAACACAGTCCCCCTCTGTAAATGGGGAGCGAAGAGATGCATCATGTGTCGGAGAGAAACGTCACGGTCGGCCAGCTCAGCATACTTGGTAAGCATTATAAAAAAATTGTATATGTACGAGGTAAGTTGGGTCGGGCACACCTCGTAAATACGAAAGAAGTCTGCGGCCAACGAGGGAAGAGGGACTGTATATCCAATGATGAAAGGGTATGCGGAGAAGGCGCAGTACCCTGGGCGATGTAAGTGAACTATATAACCTCCCGCTGGGATAAGTTCAACGTGTTGAGGGATCCTCCACTTAATTTTAAAGGAAACAAGTGTCATCGCATCCATCGCCGATAGCGTCGGCGCAGGGTCATCCTCGGCAGCGTGGTGAAAGTCATTCTGAAGTTTCCCCTGGCAGGGCACCATCTCCTCCACCGTCGGAAACATTCGTCTTCCACCAAAATCATCTCCTCATTAAGAGAAGGGGTAACATTCTCCGGCATCGGAGCATTGACAGTTGGGTTAAGGTTGAAGAAGAGCTAGCCATTGTAAATCAAAGCATAAGTCGGGAATGGGGGAGAAGGTTATGACAGTCACGAAAGTTGTTTGCACTCTTGGAGAGTATTAACAAGCGAGAGATAGCAGGTGATATCAAAGGATTCTGCTGAAAAACAATTTGGATAGTGCCATATCAAGACAAACGTCCCCTACTTATAGATACAGAAGCGCCGGTTTACAAAAATGAAGCGTTGCTTTTTTCAAAAAGCAACGGAAGGGGCACAAGAAACGATGTGACGTTTGTCATACGAACATGCGTCATAATGACAGCTGACGAATTAATGTCACTTCAACTGACATACAGGTCTGACGGTTCCCTCGAAAAGTCACATATTCACCACACTGAGGTGTGCGCGCCCACACCCAAAATGGGCCTCGACGTAAAAAGCGACGAGGTCCGCTAGTCGTGCCCATCCGAAGACGACCAAATGTTCAGATTTCGACGTTCGCAACGGCAAGGTCCGCCCACCGTGCTCACCCACAGGCGACCCCAACGAGCGGAGGGACTAACTGTATAGGTCAAAATATGTCCATGAGCCCACGCCAAAGGACGCAGTAAGGGGTCGATTAAACCGTGATCACGCTTGTAAAGTACGACTCCGTCAACTATTTCGGTCATACTTGAGACCGAGTCAACGATGGTTTTGCACGGCTAAACGCCCGTCGTGAAGTACAGGGGAAAGGACATAACCATCGGAGGACCCGCAGGTTAAAGACCACTGGATAAACGGAAGCATGGGGATCCCTAACAAGAAAGGGGATCCAAGAGAGGAGACCCAAGGGCCTCCCCATCTGGTTCAACAACAGTCAATCCAACACCTTCAAAGAGACATTTCTCCTTCCTACGTATTCATGAGTATGAAATAATGCATCAAAGATGTAAGCTTATCATTCAAGCTATACACCTTTTGTAATTAACGGAAGGGTTAGATAAACTTGATTCTACTTGATGTTCATGTTCAATATTGTTCGATTTAGAGTTGATTGTGTTTGGTTAGGATTTTCCATCTATTTCTTCTTTAATTGGTTTAGCAAAAAGTATTGGTATGTTTTTCGTGCAAACATAAGTATTATTGGGGACTACAATGCAAGTGGGCACATAGGCACGCTGAATCATGACGTCTTGTTCGAGATTTGGAAATTGCTCACAACTCCTACCCAACAAGATTCAGAACAATAATGTCTCGACGAGATCGAGAATCATGCGAGGTTACAGTAAAGAGGATTAGAAAAGAGAGCAATCGAATGTTGTTAAGATGTGGTAGGTTCTACACTCTCAAGTTGGCTGAGGAACAAGCGGCATTGACTGATAGGAATTTGACATTAATTGATAGAAGAAATGACTTAACAAACGAAGATTATCTATCATATGACAATATTGATTGTGTCTACCCTACAGAGTAGTAAAATTCTTTTGACTTCGTAGTGTATAATATTTTAGACGATGATACAGAAAACATACAAACAACACAGAAACATCTAATCAACAATACAACATTTCCAAAGAACAAAAACAATAGAGCACATTTCAAGTTTAGATGGTCCCTCTGCTTTCCATCTTCATTTAATTATTTTTTTGAGATATAATCTCTCGTGATTAAATTCGGTAGACCTATCTTTAGGTATTTTTTTATTTGTTTTGATTCTTTTAATAGTGTTCAAAGAAAATTCATGTCCCATTTAGCTTCTTTTTTATGAAGTTTAAATTGATATTTAAACTTCATATTTTTTTTGTAAGGACGCAGTAAAAACGTCAATCGAGGGACTTTTCAACGACGAGTCTTTGTTAACCGTTGGCTCCTCGTGCCACCTAAAATAGTTGGGTCCTTTATCATACACCATACAACCACTAATTATCAATGGGTGAGTACAACCCCATATGCTATATCAATATTAATCGAGAAAAATTACTCACTTTTGAAAGTTTGCAATCCCAAAATCTTTGTTCAAGGTTGAAATTAGTCGTTGAAGTCCTCAATTTCCAGTAATCTCCACAGTGACAAATATGTCGTTCTACAAAATGCACTAAACTCAACTCTGTGAACCAACACCTAACTTCGTTCTTCCTTGCTTTTTTTCTTTACTTTGGTTCAGGATCTTATTTGTACTCCGATTTATTTCATCTCTTTGAGGTCGTCTTATACGTTTTTTAAACATTCGATTTTAGCATGTGATAGGCAAATAACATAAAACTAGATAGTGAGGAATCAATAAGATTTTGATTCGCAAATTGACACAAGGTGGCCAATGTTTGCGTTGATGACTCAATGGAGACCACATTCACATATATTCAATTAATTATTCATGGCGCGGCACTTGACGAGTTATCGCCAAAAGCATATTTCCATTTCCGATACCACTGTACATCCACTGATAGGCCTAATTTACGTCCTGATCAGATCACTTTATCCACGATATAGTACTCTAATACACCAAAGTAGTATATCGGAAATTTTCAGATCCAGTATTTAAATTCTAGAGTTAAAACCCATTATATTTTTAAGCAAGGAGTTCATATATACTATTTCTTGCCACTTAAGTGAATTTTTACTCATAAATGTATACTTTGCGTGCAATGTACTGGGTTTTTACACATAACACTTTCAAGCTGCATCAGCCCGCGTCCAGAAACAGAGTATGAGGACGATAATGTTTTTTGGACTCACAAGTATATCATAATCTCCTTTTACTTTGAGTATAAAACCTCTATGGCTCCGGCGTTGTCATTCTACTTAGATGCCAGATTATTCAAAACCGGTACACCCCGGTCCGGTGCACCAACTGGCCAAGCTTTGTTTATTGGTTCCCAAGTGACTTGGGAAACTACCTAATCTAATGTTTTCAAGTAAACACTTTAACGAGAGGCTAAAACTGTCATGATAGATTTCTATAGCCTTGAATAGAATTTCTATCATGACTCAGATATCACAATTATGGTAAATAACTGACACAAAATGCTAACCCCAAACCGAGAAGCAAGCATGATACATATGGAGAGGTGACACAACTTAAAACTAGCAGGCGCCTCTATTGGCTTAGAAATAAGCATATAAGGATTTGAAATCTCCCTAACATGACTAAAAGTAGCAAAACCTAAAAGCCATAGCTGGTACTGTTATCCCAATAAAAAGAAAGCTACAAATCAGAAAATTTTCAAAGGAGCATAGTGTTCGCGGTAGAGACCAGATGAAAGCAACCAGGAGGTGCCAAAAGTTTCAGGATAACCATGGTCTTGACTCTAAATAAACCTAATTCATAGAAATCTGACAAGCTTAAGTACACGGATAAATAGCTTCCGCCTGATGCAATTGGAGCTAATTGTAGGTAATAATCAACTAAAGTAAGCATATTCCAAGAGGAAGCCTTGTTAACAACATAGCATTGGCTGACATTCATCTTAACAGTCCACATAACACCTATAGCTTGAATTTTCTATTTTAGATTGGGTTCATTTCAACCCCATCCAGGTGCAAATTACTATAACAAAACTGTGAAACCTCAAATCCTCCTAAATAGGCCTACATTTTCTTACAAACAAGGACTTAGAGACCCCCAGATACTTGCACTGCACCACATTTGCTAATACTACGAGGAACATTCCCACACAAAGGAATACAAACTTGCGTTAATAACCAAAGATTTAAGAGCAATAAGCACAAACTTTTAAAATAACTCAACGATCCCACAGTTGCCACATGCATTAAAAAGAATAATACTCATATAGGAGAAACTCTAAATTACCGGTTGACAAAAGAGATAAAATTGACGACATTAAAATAGAGCTAAACATAAGCCTCAATCGAACCAACCTAGTTATAAAAGTGGGTGAGCTCAGTTTTCTATTTTAGATTGAGTTCATTTACAATCCCATCCGAGTTTTAAATGCTATGAATAAAACTGTGAAATATCAAACTCCTAAACATGCATACATTTTCTAACACACAAGGCCTTGAGAGCACCTTACACCGCACCAAAGTTGCTAATATGTTGAACACTCCCATATAAAGTAGAAAATTAAGGATATAAAAATTGAGATAATAATCTAAAACTTTAAGAGCAATAAGCAAAAACTGTTAAATAACTCAACAATCCCAAGGTTGCCACATAATTTTAAAAGGAAAATTCATACTAAATTACCGTTCGACAAAAAGATAAAATTGAAGACAGCAGTAAAACAGCGCTAAACATAGCGATCAATCGGCACCGGCCTTGTTGTAAACATAGGTGAGCCCACACTTACCACAGTAGTGACGGTCAAAGTGGTTAGCCATGAAAGTTCCAGCACCACACTCAGCATTAGGACACTCCTTACGAAGCCTCTGGACTTTTCCAGAATCATCCACCTTGTAAAACTGAAGCACAGCGAGCTTAACCTTCTTCTTCTTGTGCTTAATCTTCTTAGGCTTGGTGTAAGTCTTCTTCTTCCTCTTCTTGGCACCACCACGGAGACGGAGCACGAGATGAAGAGTCGACTCCTTCTGAATGTTGTAATCGGCTAGGGTTCGGCCGTCCTCGAGCTGCTTTCCGGCGAAAATCAGACGCTGCTGGTCCGGGGGAATTCCTTCCTTGTCTTGGATCTTGGCTTTCACATTGTCGATTGTGTCGGAAGATTCAACCTCAAGAGTGATTGTTTTACCCGTTAGGGTTTTCACGAAGATCTGCATCTTCGCTTTGGAGGAGAGAACTCGATGGGCGCTGCGGCGTTAGGGTTTCTTCTTTGTTGAGAATGGAATGATAACGTGTGGCTCGGTGCCTCTTTATTAGGGTTTTACATACCCCTTCATTTCTCTTAATTCAGGCCGGGCTTTTTGAGATGAAAATGCTTTTGGGCTTTGGTGCTATTTCCTTGGGCTTCGGCCTCATTGGGCTCCAATGAGCTGTTCAAAAGACTTGGGGTGATTTGCATAAATAGGACATTTCGGTGTCACTCTTGCTTTTTTAACCCCGGTTACCCTATGAAACGAATTTCAAGTTTAATAAATATTGTCATGTGCTTGGCCTAAGGGTAATACTTATGATTTTTGACCAAAAAAAGTTTACCCATGGAGCAAGCGAGGGTCAAAAAATCAAGACCATTCATTTGGGTATAATTTTCTGAAAGACTTGTGAGTGGTATGAATTTTAGTTTGGATTTGGAAAATAGAAGAAAAGAAAAGAATGATTATTAGCAATTTAGTGTTGAAGCACTTAAAAATAAGTTCCCTTTTTTTAATACTTTATCTTCGTTACCTATAGTCTCGCAATTTTTACTTCATTTAAAATACGAGAGAATTACACCCCTTATCAATTGACTCAATAGCCTATCAAAAAATGGTTCACATTTGAAACCCTTACCCAGTATGGTCCAGGTTGTATAGAATATGAAAATTATTTGTCACCCATTAGCCTAGGGCTGTTTATCGGGCGGATTGGGCGGTTATTTACTGTTAACGGTTTGACTTATCGGTTATCGACTTTGAAATATATTAATCTGCTAGCCACCCGATAAGATATCGGGCGGATTGGTATTGATTTAGCTCTTATCGGACGATTTATCAGTCTAATTCAATTTATATTGCGTGCATTAATTGTTTGCTAACCGCCTAGCATACAAATTCAGAATAGGATTATTCTGAATTTGTTAGTTGCATCGTTACCAGCTAGCATGCAGATGTTAACATCTATGTCCACTGCCATGCATCTTAGAAGTTAAAAGGATAGGTTGAAAACCAACAAACAATAACTGCAAATTAATCCAGTAGAATTATTCAAGGAGATTACCACAGTCAAACCTCGATAACAGTCTTCATTCATAAAAAAGTTATCCACTGTATCAAATTCTTCTTTAGGACATACATACGTCTGTTAACGTCCATTTACAATTTTAAAAAGCAAATATGAGCTTGCTCTTCATACTAGGGCTTTTGATATTTAATATATATATATAT
>ML482427.1:445-12958 GCA_005239535.1 Nicotiana rustica | reverse complement strand
ACAATGCAATAAATAAATAAAAGGGCACGGCATGTTCCTTCGTGCTTTTCAATGTAAAATCATGGCACGGCGTCACCCTTCGTGCTTTTACTCTCTTCCTCACAATGCAATGAATGAAATAAGTACACGACATTACCTTTCGTGCTTTACACTCTTCCTCACCCAATCAACATCAAACAGCAACTTGGCAAGGAAATCAACAGTAGGAAGTACAATTCATAACCACCCAGCAAGGGGATAACAACAAAGAATAATACCGCCTGGCAAGGGACTCAGCAATAACCAATCTCATACGAGTATATAACTTAATAAGATCACTCCTCCACTGAAACAACTTATCACAAATCCTTAATCAAGCATTCTCAGCAATTGAACAACTTCCAAAATGAATCTACTTCATAACACAATGAATATCGAAGCAATAACATGTAATACATCAAAATCGACTCACGGGCATGCTTGACAAACAATGTATAGGTAATCGTCACCTCACCTATACATTGAACATGATTGGAACAAGTAGTACATACGACTCAACACATATTCCCTCAAGTTAAAGTTAGGTCAAATACTTACATCGATGCCACGAACACAATCAAGCCTCAACTACCGTTTTACCTCTTGATTCCACCACCAACTCGCTCGTATCTAGCCACAAGTTACTTAATGGTATCAATAAATGCTAAATGAATAAGTTCTAATGCTTGGAAATAATTTTTCTCAGGTTTTCTCCAAAAAGTCAAAAATCAACCCCGGGCCCGCTTGGTCCAAAGCCGAAATTCGGACCAAAACCCGATTACCCAACCCCCGACCCCGGGTATATATTTAGTTTTGGAATCCGACCCCAAATTGAGGTCTAAATTCCCCAAATTTCAATATTCTTAGGTTTTACCCAAAATTCCCAAATCCCCCCATGAAAACCCTAGATTCTAGGATGAAATCTTGTAAAAAGAAGTTAAGGAGTAAAGAAAATGAGTTAGAAATCACTTACAAATGTTTTGGAGAAGAAAGAGTGTTTAGAAAATCGCCTCTTATGTTTTTAGGGTTTTGATATATATACCCCTCCCAGGCCTCCATCGCGGACCGCGCTGGAGCGACCGCGGCCGCGAAGGTTCCACCACGGACCGCGCTAGGGCGACCGCAGCCGCGAAGGCCTCAACTGCGAACCTCTCTAAATCTCCCCCACCGCGGGCTGCGCTAGGGCGACCGCAAAGGTCCACATCGTACCGCGAGAGGTCGACCGCGGACCGCGCTACAGGTTCAGAGACTTGACCCCCCCTGATCTGCAACTATTGTGATCTAAGTCTAAAAACACCCCGGAACCTTCCCGAAACTCTCCCCGAACCCTCGGGGCTCAACACCAATTATACACACAACTTCAAAAATATCCTACGGACTCACTCGTGCAGTTACTCTACCAAAATAACATCAAACACAATGAATTAGGCCTCGAAATCCTTGTAGTATTTCACAACATCTTAAACTCTCATATTTTCCACTTTTGGCTCGAATCACGCCAAACTTAGTCCGTTTCTTACCAAATTTCACATATAACTCATAATAAACATATTGAACATGTTTCGGGCTCCAGAACTACAATACGGGCCCGATCACACAGGTTTCACATCAAATTTCATTTTCAAAAGCCTTTATATTTTTCAAAAAATATTTTTCTTTAAAAATTTATTTCTCGAACTTGGGACCTCGGAATTCGATTTCGGGCATACGCCCAAGTCCCATATTTTCCTACGGACCCTCCAGGACCGTCGAATCACGGGTTCGGGTCCGTTTACCAAAAATATTGACCAAAGTCAATTGTATTCAAATATTCATCATAAATCCAACTTTTTGTAAATTTTCCACATAAAGGCTCCCCGGCTACGCCACGGGTTGTACACGCATATCGAGGTGAGATAAATGGAGGCTTTCAGGGCCTCAGAACACAAATTTAGTTAAATTATATGGGATGACCTTTTGGGTCATCACAATGAGCTATTTGGGAATTCAAATAAGCATAGACTGAAGAACTAGAAGATTCTTCACGAATTCTCTTGTGTTGCTTGTTCTCAAAATAAATTGATTATACCAGCTAAAGTTGGGACTAAAATCCCTGAATTCTGAAATATATAAAAGGTGAATATGGGCTCATTCACCTATCATGTGAACCACTTATATATGCATATATGAGATGGTTACATGTGTAATTATTGTCAACCTGCAGTTTGGCATTTGAAATTTCTTTTATCAATTAAGAGCATAAATTTCAGATTATGAAATCAAGATAGTTCATCTTGATGATGCTGGTTTATATCCAAGCTAGTTTAGCATTGAATACCTCCTATTAATGGCTAAACCATCGCTTATGAGAACAAATCCTCATGTGCTGGTCTAAGATTTTCTAAATTGCATATAGCAGCACTTGTATGCATCATGCCAATAATATATGATAAGTCCTCCCCTCACAATTGGTTTAGGAAACCAAATATTTTTAGTATCTTTTGATGTGTGGTATATGATTAATTCCTCTACCACAATGCACAAAGATAAGTTTCCCAAAGAATATTGGGGATATATGTTAGTTTTTCTAACATTCGGGGGATGGAATAAGCAATTGAAAAATATGTATATGAATCGAATTATCATTAGTATGATCCTCACTCAGAAGATAATTCAAGTCAAATGCCAGAAGCATTTGCTGATCCAAAATTAAATATCATATTTCACTGCAAATGCTTCTATTAAAATTAAAGTCCCTGAAGGATGAAGTTTACTATACGCATGAAGCGTGGTAGACCAATCAGTTCCAAAGGTAAAAATCCTTGAAAATGATAGGAGCAAATGATCAAAATGATCATAATAAGGAGGAAATGATCTCTAGAAGAGCCCACGACATAACATTTCATGAAACTCCAGAAGAAGTTCAGGTACCTGAAAATAAAGAAAGTTATGAGATCTCAATAGGTTATGTCGCTTGGAACCAATACAAAATGATCGTCGACGATATATTTGATACAATATAGTACACAATATTGTAAAAGATTGTGAGGATTGGACCTGCAGTCCAGACACCTGAAGATGTCATGCCATTTAAATGCAAGTCATAACCTATATGACTCATTTGATTAAATCTGTATGAATATCCTTGAAGGATTTAAAATGCATGAAGCATATAGTTCAAAGTCTCGAGAAATGTACTCGATCAGATTACAAAGGTCATTGTACCATTTAAAGTAATTTGGGCGCATATGGTATTATCGCCTCGGTGAATATTTGTTGAAAGAAGGTTACGTAAGTGATGTTATTTGTCCAGGTATTTTTATAATGAAGATGTCATCATAATTTGTTATCCTTGTTGTTTATGTTAATGACATAAATCTTGTTGGAACTCCAGAAGAGATCCAAAAGGCAATTGAATATCTTAAGAAAGAATTGAACATTTAGCATACGATATCTTTATCCATCAATCTGCTATACAAAAAGGGTCTTAAAACGCTTTTACATGGACAAAGTACACCCATTGAGTACATCATTGGTTATTCGATCACTTGAAGTGAATAAAGATTTGTTCCGACCTCCAGAAAAGGATGAGGAACTCCTTGGTCCTTAAATACTCTATCTCAGTGTAATTGGTGCACTTATGTATCTTGGCAATGCTAACAAAGGTGGTGCAGATCGTATTGGTTATGCAGATGCAGGTTATTTATCCGATCCCTATAAAGTTTGATCTCAAGTCGGATATATGTATACATGTGGAGGTATTGTCATATCATGGCGCTTCAAAACTCAATCTATTGCTTCTACTTCTTCAAATCATGCTTAGATAATAGCTATTCATGAAGCAAGTAGGAAATGCGTATGGTTGAGATCAATGATTCATTTTATTCGAGAAAAATGTGATTTGGAATGTGAGAAAAGGCCCACAATTTTATACTAAGACAATGTTGCATGCATAGCCCAATTGAAGGGGGGATTTATAAACGGAGATAGAACGAAGCACATTTCACCAAAATTATTCTACACACATGATCTTCAGAAAAATGGTGACATTGATGTGCAACAAATCCATTCAAGTGACAATCCGACAGATTTGTTCACTAAATCTTTGCCAACCTCAACTTTTGAGAAGATGGTATATAAGATTGGAATACGGAGACTCAAATATTTGAAACAAGGTTTTCATCAGAGGGAGTGAAATACGCGTTGCACTCTTTTTCCCTTACCAAGTTTTTTTCCCATGAGGTTTTTCTTGTAAGATTTTTAATGAGGCAGCTGGAAATGCGTATTACTAAATATGTGTACTCTTTTTCCTTCACTAGGATTTTTCCCACTAGGTTTTTCCTAGTAAGGTTTTAACGAGCCACATTATCATAACATCCAAGAGGGAGTGTTATGAAACTATTATTTATGGCTCCGCTATGGATAATCTTCCTGAAGAAGATTATCTATTTAGTACTCTGTTGAAGTTTATCTACAAGCAGCTGATGCAGGCAGGTTGCAAGAAACTCAATGAAATGATTTGCAGCAGCTTCTTATTAAACAGGCAGGTTGCAGGCATCTCATGCACACAACTTACAAGGAGCTGAAGAAAAGCCTCGCAGCTACTTCCTTGCTTCTATAAATAGAAGAGTTTTCAGTTCATTATGTACATCAGTTTGAAGATTGAATAATACATCAATCTCTCTCTCTATAATTGTCTTCGATTTATTTTCTTTAAAGTCGTTATTTTATAACAAAAAGCAAATATTAAACATGCCTATTCTTTCTTCAATACTTTATTTGTCATAGATATCATCGATAAATGCCTATCCAAATTTATTGCAGAAACTTCAAAAAATCATACTTTAGTTAAATCCGGCATCGTGTATTTAGATAGTAAAGGGCCACTGAACTAAACATATTTTACCATCAAACAGAAGAAAATAGCCACAAACACTAAAAACTGACAAATAAAACCAATAAAGAGAGAGGCATTACCAGTAAGGAGTGTAATTAGAGAAACCATCACCCCAACTGAACCACCTTTTATAAGTTTCAGAACATCAAAAACTTTCCAACTGGTTTACAAGAAGAATACATCGATGAGGTTGAAAATAAATAGACCTGTCACCCAGAAACCACGACAGAAATCTCTAACCGGCGACGACCTTGACGGAATCGCGAATCTCCCTGGAGACCTCGGACTATGACCTGAGCCTCGCACCGGTAACGGAACCTCGAACGATTCAAATCGAATGAGTTGGACGACGATTTCGAATTGATTTTCACACTGATTTGGGGTAGTTTTTGTTGGGGTTTTAAGCTATTAATGCTTTATCAATGCTTAAAATAGGGTGAATGATAAATGGAGGGGAAAATGAAATATTTGAGTAATATTTGAGTTTCCCTCCTTGATTGTCCCATATGGGAAGAGGAAACGGTTTTTTATGGGTATATAAATAATTGCCCTTCTTCTAGTTCATAAAGAGTTGAGAAGAAGGCAAGCTTTGCGCCGCCGCCGTCGTCGCTCGGCTTCGGCTTCAGATTTGGTCAAATGATCGATTGATTAATTTTTGGACCAAATTTATTTGTTAATAGTAAATATTAACAGAAATGTTATTAAATCCATTTCAGTTATCCAATATTTAGTTTTTGTTTTTGTAACAGAAAATTAACTACCCTTCAATTTTTCCTCTTTATTGTTGAGTAAATAGCCAATTATGACATGGCATTTATTCTATGGCCGTTTCTCAAAAACAGTCATTCTGAAGAGTTGCACCTCTTCAGATTTCAGCCCAACTTCGGCTATAAATACAAGTCCATTCTCTCAGATTTTACATACTAATTTATGAGTTCTCCACCTTCATTCTGCATATTTTTAACTTCAAAGAAAGAAACAGTAAGTGTGATTTGCTACCGAACTTTGTGTTCGCTGAAATACTGGGGTTTGAAGTACCACTACACCACTGTGTAATTCGTTCTATCCTGGGAGGAAATAATCCATAACCTTGGGTACTAGGAGGGGATTAAATTCCTTAAGGAAACACTTTGAATTCAGTGGGCTCGAATTGGTTTCATTATTTCATTCACATTTCTGTTTATGTTATTTTATTTTCTCCAGAATTGTTTTACAAATACAGATTACTAACAAGCTTAAGGAATTTAATATTTTTCTGTATTTGTGTTATATTCACTGTTTCTGGAGTAAAACCTTTGTGATTTTTGGAGATTAAAATCTATGTGATTTTAACGTTTATGTCATTCTTTTACAGAAACGACAATGGAAACCAATTTGTTCCGATGTAACTGTCAATGCCTCAACAAGCCAAACAACACCGGCAGCATTGGCCCTGACTGAGAAACCCGAAAAAATTTCCGGGCTTGATTTCAAGCGCTGGCAGCAAAAGATGTTCTTCTACTTGACTACTCTAAGTCTCCAGAAGTTCATCAAGGAAGATGTTCTTGTGCTGTCAGATGAAACTCCATAGACTGAACGTTTTCTCGTGATTGAGGCGTGGAAGCATTCAGACTTTTTGTGCAAGAATTATATTCTAAGAAGGATCGAGTATGCTTTGTATAACGTCTACAATGGTGTGGAAACGTCAAAAGAACTACGGATAGTGCTTGAAAAGAAATACAAATGTCACGCCCCCAAACTAGGGGAGGCACGACTGACACTCAATACTGTATTCGATCGAGTTAGCCACTAAACATACTAGCTACCTAGACTGGGGGCCCAACAGATCGGGCAACACAACATCTGAAATACTAAGCCTGGACAATTAAGGTCATGACCTGAATAACAATAAGCCATATAAACAAAGGTAGACAAGCCAAAATAATAAAGTACTAGCTGGCCGACGAGGCCGCGACTGAAGACATACATGCCTACACACATATATATATGCCAAGCCTATGGGCTGGAGACTGAAAGCTGCAAAACGAAACCCAGAATACTGTGTCCACCATAGCCTCTAAGAGTATCATAAGCACTGTCGGAACAAGGCCCCGACTATACCTAAACTGTACAACAAAAGTAACCATCCTATGAAAGCTCCAGGAAGAGGTGGAGCTTACCAACTCACAGCTGAACCCCAAAATCCTAGCGGAGGGGTCGATCAGAGTCCCTACCTGGACCTGCACGCACGAAACAAAAATGCAGTGTCCCCAGGCAATGGGACATCAGTACGAATGAAAATGTACTGGTATGTAAGGCAGAAAGTAGAACCATACATAGCTGATGTAAAAAGGGTAATAGAGATACCACCTGACACTGAAACTCTGATAGCCTCCATGGCTGACATCCGACCTCATAGTAATCAAATATGCATGGTATGCTCGTGTAATCGTATGTCGTGAATACATATATATTGATGCAAATGCATGACATACCCAACCAAATGCTAGCAATGGCGGTCTCTCCCGGTAGCTAACCGGTATCATATTGCCAACCTGTGGCCATCTGTACAATATATATAGTCTTTCGGGCAAATAGGCCCCTTACCTCCGATTATAGCTCGAAGTCCATGCATAATATGCCATGTATGATATGAACTTTGAATGCACATAATAGGCCATAACAAGAACTTAGCCAATCTTGGCTCATTGATACTCTTATTCTCATAATCTCATAATCACCTTCGTATCGCATACAAATGTCTCGTGGAACCTCATATGTTTTTTGAATAAGCTTGAAAACTTAACTCGACTTTTAGAAAGATAACTTAACTCTGAAGATGTTCATAAAAAGCTTAAGGTGCTTCACTTAGTCCTTATACCTGATTTCTTGATAATTAGTAAAAGCAAGTATTTCAAAAATCAAGTGTTTTAGTAGTTTAAACATAAAAATTATATTTGAGATTTTTGGAAATCGACGTATCACTTTAGAGATTTTAAAATACACTTTAACAAGGAAGAATGACTGATCGCAAATACTAAATGCCTTTATTTTTAAGTCACACAACCCAAATACGAATAAGAGTTCATATATATGGACATATAGTTAAGAAAGCCGACAAAATGACATATATAGATGCCGAATACCCTATTTAACCGAACAAGTTGAATATCAACCTAATAGCATCATGAAAATACTTCAGCTACAATACCAATGCCTTTCTCAGAAGGTCTTTCTAGCAATAGAATAGTAAAATACCACATTTGGCGTCTTAGGAATTTCCCATAATACGTGCTAAAAGGAATGACAGAGCTTAGCCTTAACATACCTTTCCAACGAACGTCTGAATGCTGGTAGTTCCTTCACGAACGTTGTTCCTTACGTCCTAATCTTCGCAAACACTATATATGCAGCTTATACGCACCTACAAACAGTTCATAATTGAGTTTAAATCAGCAGATTTTTCATATGACCCTAACTTGACGAAACGTCCGTAGAACTTTGTAAAAACAATCATAAAAGAGTCCGAAGATGATTACCTTGAAAATCAAGTATAAATCTTGAAGAAACAACAAGAACAAAAAATTCATATCTTCCAAAATAGCTCCAAACACAGCTAATAGAAGGGGGAAACGATTGCAAAGCGTAGAGATTGCGTTTCTAGGCACGGGGGCAAACTTTAGCGATAGAAATCGTTAAAAATGCACCTTAATCACTCAAGAACACCATGGAACCCTTTCTTCAGCTTTCTCACTGTTTTGGGACGAAGGTGAAATGTTTTTAGGTCTTAAAAGTCGGATTTTCCGACTTATACTACTTGTTTGGCCCGACCCGGCTCGCGACCCGATTTCAGCCCGGACATTCCGTGGTAAAACAGTCATAACTTCTTACTCCGATGTTCGTTTGATGTGAGGTTTTTTTGGTTGCGAACTAGACTCGTAGACCTTCGATTTGGTAGGTTTTGGGTCCCATAAAGCTTTATATATTGGGAGAAATAATCTGATACATTTGACCCAAAGTTTAGAAAAAATTATTAGAGAAATTTACGATAACTTTTGCCGACCTTTATTTCGCAACTTGCTTGAATTCAAAAATTAACATGTGACCCGTGTGATATTATAATACCTCATAACACATTATTCTTAGCATATTAGACAGTCTTAGTCTTATCCCACAGGTGCAAGTTAACTTAAACCTTCCGAACGCGCGGGGTGCTACCCGAGTCTTTTCTTTAACCACAAACCTTTGTTTAAGGGATTACTTTGACCTAAAGCTTTAGTTTTGTTCCTTGATATTACCACACATTTTCAGTATTATTCTCCCAATGTGCTATATGAAATCATATATACCTTATATAACCACGCCACGTTACGTATATTACGTAAGAGAAGAGAGAGAGAAAAAACACATGGGGTCTCACAGTCTCCCCCCCTTAAGAACATTCGTCCGCGAATGGGTCAAGTCAATTTCTTGGTTTCATTTATTTTCCGCTAATACGTTATTTGTGAGGCTATATTTGTTACCTTTGCAAAGCATAAATCAAATTATGAACATTCCAACTACTAGGCTTCGCATAGCTATCTCGTAATAAGAAATTTAAATTGCACTTTTAAGTCATTTAAACTCCAATTAAGTTGATGTAAAGAAATAATTTCCAAATATTTAGATGCGACTCACCTTAAGTCGTAAATAGGTGGGGGTACTTCTTCCTCATTTCCTCCTCGGCTTCCCAGGTCATTTCCTCGATGTTGTTATTTCGCCATAACACTTTCACGGAAGCCACTTCTTTAGTTCGAAGCTTTCTTACCTGCCGATCTAAAATAGCTACTGGTACCTCTGCATAAGATAAGTCTTCAGCAATGTGAATATCCTCAATGGGCGTAATACGTGAAGGATCTCCAATGCATTTCCGCAACATAGATACATGAAACACAGGATGGACTGCTTCCAATTCTGAAGGCAAATCAAGCTCATACGCCACCCTACCAATCCTCCGAATAATCTTATACGGTCCAACATACCTGGGGCTGAGCTTCCCCTTCTTTCCAAATCGCATGACGCCCTTCATAGGCGATACTTTCAGGAAAACCCAATCTTCTACATCAAACTCTAAGTCTCGTCGTCGAACATCTGCATAAGACTTCTGCCGACTTTGTGCTGTACGCAGCCGGTCTCTGATAAGTTTTACCTTTTCCATTGCTTGCTGGACTAAATTAGGACCTAGCAACTCTGCTTCCCCAACCTCGAACCAACCGATCGGCGACCTACATTTCCGCCCGTATAGTGCTTCGTAAGGAGCCATCTGAATACTAGCTTGGAAGCTGTTATTATAAGCGAACTCAATAAGAGGTAGATGATCATCCCAACTTCCTTTAAAATCTAGCACGCAGGCACGTAACATATCCTCAACTATCTGAATAGTACGCTCTGCCTGTCCATCTGTTTGCGGATGAAAAGCGGTGCTAAGATTTACCTGCGTGCCTAGACCCTTCTGAAAAGATTTCCAAAAATGTGCTGTAAATTGAGCCCCTCGATCAGAGATAATAGATAATGGCACTCCGTGAAGGCGAACAATCTCTCGAATGTAAAGTTTGGCATAATCCTCGGCTGAATATGTCGTCCTGACTGGCAGGAAATGAGCAGATTTTGTAAGCCTATCAATAATTACCCAAATAGAATCATACCTCCGTGGAGTGCGAGGCAAACCAGTGATAAAATCCATATTTATCATGTCCCATTTCCACAATGGAAGCTCAATATACTGAGTTAGGCCTCCAGGCCTCTGATGTTCGGCTTTAACTTGCTGGCAGTTGGGACATTGGGCTACCATCTCTGCGATATCTTTTTTCATTCCATTCCACCAATAGATCTGTCGAAGGTCCCGATACATCTTTGTCGCTCCGGGGTGAACTGCATATCTAGAATAGTGGGCCTCCGAAAGAATCTTGGCGCGGAGCTCTCCGACTGTCGGTACACATAAGCGGCCCTGGTATCTAAGGACTCCATCTCTAGTTAGCTCAAATAAAGGTTGTCGCTGCTGTGGAATACTTTCCCTCAGTTTTATAAGCTCATGATCCTCGTGTTGTCGCTCTTTCACTTCAGTAACAAAAGAAGATTTTGCCGTATTCTGAACGAGAATGCGTCCACCCTCTGCGTCTACCAAACGCACCTGCAAACTAGCTAGCTCGCATAGATATCTGGTCATCTTGACCTTATCAGCTTCGACATGGCTTAGACTGCCCATGGACTTCCGGCTAAGGGCATCAGCAACAATATTAGCTTTGCCGGGATGATATAAAATATCAACATCATAGTCCTTTAGTAGTTCTAGCCATCTTCTTTGTCGTAGGTTCAACTCCCTCTGTTTAAATAAATACTGAAGGCTCTGGTGGTCGGTGAAAACATCAATATGAACCCCATATAGATAATGCCGCCAAATCTTTAGGGCAAAGACAACTGCGGCTAACTCAAGATCGTGCGTAGGATAGTTCTGTTCATGTTTCCGCAACTGTCTGGAGGCGTACGCGATAACCTTACCATGCTGCATAAGAACACAACCTAGGCCGATTCTCGAGGCATCACAATATACAACATAACCCTCGGTGCCATCCGGAAGAGTCAAGACAGGTGCCGTAGTAAGCCTTTTCTTTAGCTCCTGAAAACTTTGTTCACATGCCTCAGTCCACTGAAACTTAGCTCCCTTATGTGTCAGTTTCGTCAATGGTGCAGAGATAGAGGAAAATCCCTCCACAAACCTTCGGTAATACCCTGCCAAGCCTAAAAAGCTACGAACCTCTGTCGGATTCAAGGGCCTCGGCCAAGTCATCACAGCTTCAATCTTTTGGCCATCAACCTTGATACCATCGCCGGTAATAACATGACCAAGAAAAGCTACAGAAGTTAGCCAAAATTCACATTTAGAGAATTTAGCATATAACATGTAGTCCTGGAGAGTTTGCAATACAACTCGCAAGTGGTCCGCATGCTCGGCTTCCGATCGTGAATATATGAGGATGTCGTCAATAAACACAATCACAAATTCATCCAAGAATGGTTTGAATACCCGGTTCATAAGATCCATAAAGGCTGCTGGGGCATTTGTAAGCCCGAAAGACATGACAAGGAATTCAAAATGACCATACCTCGTCCTAAATGATGTTTTTGGGATATCAATATCCCTGACTCGTAGATGATGATAACCGGATCACAAGTCGATCTTCGAAAAGCATTTAGCACCTTGTAACTGGTCGAACAAGTCATCAATCCATGTAAGAGGATACTTATTCTTGATAGTGACTTTAGTTAGTTGCCTGTAGTCAATACACATCTGCAAGGAGCCATCTTTCTTTCGAACAAAGAGCACCGGAGCACCCCATGAGGATGTACTTGGCCTAATAAAGCCTTTATCGAGCAAGGCATTTAGTTGTTCCTTCAATTCCCTTAGCTCTGCAGGAGCCATCCTATAGGGAGGAATGGATATAGGTTGCGTATCAGGAAGAAAATCTATAGTGAAATCGATTTCCCTTTCGGGGGGAATTCCTGGAAGCTCGTCAGAGAATACCGTCGGGAATTCATTCACAATAGGAACCGACTGAAGAGTCGATGGCTCCTTATCTGTATCCGTGACATGAACCGGGTAT
>ML482422.1:8234-25289 GCA_005239535.1 Nicotiana rustica | reverse complement strand
CCCCCCCCCCCCTTCCCCTCCCCCCACAACAAACAAAACGAGGAAAGAAAAAAGGTGGCTGGTATCACATATTATGATGGCAGGCTCATTACATTGATGAATTTATAGCAAAACCTGTACATACATTGACATCGTTATAAGTGGATATACATCTGAAGCTTAGAGACATTTTATGTCTCATTTCCATTCCATTCCTTCAGCTGGTTTTTTGGTTATTTTCTTCTTGATTCCATTCTCCACCAAATAACTTTGAATGTTAAAAGACGAAGTGACATGTTCCAAACTTCCAATGTTCTGGTGATTCAAAGAAGAAAATCTCTAGCCACATGAAGCACGTTAAGTCAATATATCTCAGTGACACTCAACGTCCGACACAGTTGAAAGCCTTAAGGAGTATGCTTTATGCAAAGGTACATCAGACTTACATTATGCTAATGAAGCAAAATGTCTTAACCTGCCTTCCCCTGCGTGTTCTTGAATTACAATTAGCAGTTTTTGCAAGTTTAAGCAAACATAGAGTAACCTCGTCGAGCAAGGGTCCTTTAATTTCATTTGAGGAACAGATGTTGAGCTTAATAAAATAAATTTCCCTTGCATCTGATTAGCAAAAGAAAGACCTATATAGAATACACTAGTTACTTCTTCAACTTTATTACTAGCCAGTCAGGTATGGAAAGTTAGAAAGTAGTTTCCTACTCAGTGCTATTACAAGCATAATTCTGAGGAGCACCTAAAGGATGCGACAATGGACTTCTGCTTTAAGCTACTTACTCTGTCTCTCTCTCTCTCTCTCTCTTTAATATTCTTCTTGGATACTTCCAGTTGTTATACACCTACTCATATCTTTTCCAATATTTTTCCTTTTAAGGATCCAAGTTCTTATTTTCTCCTTCCTTAATACAAATATTGATTTATGTCATGGCGTTGCTTTCTAGGTGTATGATGTGACTACATTCATGGAAGATCATCCAGGTGGTGACGAAGTTTTGCTTTCAGCAACAGGTATTTCACACAGTTTATCTTGGTTCTAACTGTAGATAAAGGCTCTCTATGCGTTGGTTTCTGAAATTTTAATTGTCTGACAGGGAAAGATGCAACAAATGACTTTGAAGATGTCGGCCACAGTGATGATGCTAGAAAGATGATGGATAAATATTACATTGGAGAAATTGATACATCAGCAGTTCCCCTGAAATGTGCTTATGCCCCACCACAACAAGCCCCACACAATCCAGACAAGACCCCAGAATTCGTTATCAAAATCTTGCAGTTCCTTGTGCCCCTCTTGATTTTGGGCTTAGCCTTTGTTGTGCGACACTACACCAAGGAGAAGTAAATCCTTTGCGTTCTAATTTGGATTGTCAGAACACTTGTGTAACACCCGGTTTATAGTTCATTATGGAGCTGCAATATCTGAACTTGATTATTGTACTTTGTATGAGTTGCACAGTGGCCATTTGTAGTGCATCCTGTAAACAATGAACTTTACCTGGCTTATGTTTATGATGATATTTGAGATACACCCTTCTTCATTTTGAATAATTTCTGCAATATAACAGTCTCTCCTAGAAGTCAGCTGTAGACAGCCTATTGATTATGTTTCAAATTAGAAAATGATCTCTGCCCATGCCCTTTGAATGAAAAAGTGTTACTTGCCACTTGCCAGCCTTTACCCTTTAGCGCCAAGACAACTTCATTAGAATGGACGTAAAATGGCTCTTTTAACCGTTAAGGGCATTTTTGGGGGTACTTTGGTGGTATATTTGCCTCCATGCATCTTGAGAATTAGAGCCCCGAACTGCAGCTTTCAATTTCTCTAAATATTTGATTTCAATTCAGTATGACAATATTAATGTGTAATCAGGGAGAAATCGTAGATAAGACCAACAAATACTATGATGTCTTAACCCGACATTATTTGCGATAAGACTGGCAAGCAACGAGTTCATTTTCTCACACATCATTTATGCCTGATTTTTTAAGATCATCAAGTGTCTAAACTAACTGGTGTGCAACTCAGCCAATTCACTAAATAGTCTATCCAGCCTACAATTAAATTAACCAAGGTAATCCTACCCACCAAGACTGGTGTAGATGCAAAGTGTTGCAGTTAGGATTCAAACATAATGTGAAGCTACTATGGCTGGAAACTGTGAAGGGTTACTATTATTGTGTGATTAATTGCTCATGCAGTTTGCCCAGTTGGAAGCTTGGCCCTGGTGGTCTTTTCATGTATGCGCTGTAACAGCTCTACAAGATGTTCTGCCACTGGATTTGAGGTATGCCAGAGTTGCCCTTAAAAGGGATAACAATGTCAAACCGTACAAGGCTTTCAATGTTTCTGCCTTGCAGATATAGCGGTTGTTTAACGCATAAAAACCACAGTTCTGTGCATCTCAAAAGTCAAAACCAAACAATTCATATCCACTCCCACCCCTCACCCCACTCCTTGTCCCTAAGGAAGTTGGGCAATGGGGATACCATCTCCACTTTAGTTTTCCTATTAGCAAGACCCTATAACTATAAGGGTTAAACATGAGAACTTAAAAGATATATATTGCGCATGGTAGCCAGTCTGGAACATAGGCTTTCTAACAATGGCTAGACTGAAACTGAGCAAATAGCAGTACTAGTACCCGGCAGAGTTGAGTTATAGATGTTTCCCAACTTCAGAATGTACGAGCTCTGACCCAAAAAAGGCAGCAGCAGAGTGTTGTGACTTGTCAGGTAGACAGTCCTTTCTCGCCACAAAAATGTGACGACTTGAAGAGCACCCATTCATGAATGCTAAATTTTGCCAAGAGAATAAATTAGTGGTATAAAATCTTGGAAGGCACTATAACAAAGGTGTCTATATCTTGTCATGGAGAGTGACCACCAAATCATGGGCATCATCTAGTAGCTTCCATACATCAAGATGACCAGCCATGTTATTGCACTCCCTTAAAATTTCATCCATGCTACTATACTTCTCAATGATTTGTTTCCTCCTCTGTAATACAGATGCTGCAATTGCATAAAGCAATAGATCATCTGTTGGTGGGGCTCGCAGCCTAATCCTACTCCATGCAGACTTCCCAATCCCTGCCCTAATAGCAGCCTGGTCTGCCCACATTACCTCCCATAGGCAGAGTGTTTGCTCAAAAGTTAATTCCCTCCTGAAGAGCACTACCACCATCCTGTACACGAAAAAGCAATCCTCTGCTTGGAGCTTCTCTAAGTGTCTATAGAGATGTGAATCCTTATGTTTGATAATTTTAGAAATAATATTTAGTTGCCTCCTAATCCCAACCTCATCAAGCCTGAAGTTATGTCGAGCCTTCCTCATGAAACCGACGAAGCACCAAAAAGCTTCATGGTCCTCTGTCATCACAGTAATAATGGGTGAAAGCAAATCACTCATTCCCTGGCAATAGCCAATTTCAGGGTCATAAAGCGCATATGCCTCAAGAATGGCAACTAACCGAGCAGCATGGAAGATCCTTGAGGGCTCTAGGTGATCATAGTCCTTCAATCCAACGGCTTGCGCAGACCAGCGTGCCCGGCCATCTGATACTCCTCTCACCTGAGCTGGGGAATATGCTATCCATTCTTCATTAACACGAACTGCGTCAACCCGAATTATTCGTTGCCATGTCGCATAATCTTCTGCATTGCAGGGCTCTGGCTGGACTTCTGTCTTCGACGGAAAAGTGCCCTTAGAAGGCACCTCAGATGTATTCTCGTTCATGCTTCCTAACAAGGGGAAAGTATAACTGACATCATGATCTGCAGAGGAATCAGAATCCGATGACTCAGAATCAGAGATATCATTTGGCTCCCTGACTCGTTTGGAACTGGAAAATTCTTCCAATATTATACCGCTCTGATTGTCAGAATCTTCAACATATGGGCTCCTCTCCCCACTAGAGAGGGATTCCAGGGCACTAACAACATCTTCATAGTCAGGGAAATCCATTCCTTCAATGAGATTTCCACTATGTCCATTGCTTCCAATTCCACCAGTGTCTTTTATTTTAAAGGTTTCACCATTGCATCTCAGCAGCTGGCAGCACTTTCTCCGAAGTCTCTGGTATTCCTTTCTGCATTCACATATTATGCACCAATAAGGAGTACGGACTATGGAGTCAAAATATAAATTTGAACTGTAAATAATAGAAAGGTGATTATGACTCGTAAACTGAAAAGATTAAAAGGATTTTCCTATAGACACTTTGGTCCAGGTAGAGCAGATGAATTTGGCAACAGTACCTGTTCTTTTTCCTTATAGTATCTCTTTCTTTTTTGGAACTGTGCAAGTGATAGCTGCAAATACACATAAAGAATAACTATCAGTGCTCACCCAAGACTTCACCAGTATAAAACTTGAGTTGAAGTATAGAAATGCAAAGGCCAGCGGAATTGCTCTGCGAGCCCTCCAAAAATATTATCTTCCCATCACTTCATCAAGTTATTAAAAAAAGAGAAGCTATATAGAGTTGTCCTTTCTCAGCAATGATCGAAAGGGACAAAAGCAATACAGAACCCACCAAATCACCTATGAACAAAGTTTTATTCACACTTAGTGAGCAGAGATTAATTTCAATCATACAATCTTCCATAGCAAACAACCCTAACAGAATAGATCAATAGAAAACAGGGAGCCTACAATATGTAAACACAGGTCCACAAGAGGATTCATTAAAAAGATCAAGTAAAATAACTGCAGTATTGATCTCACTTACTATGTAAACGAATTAATTCACAGAACTCATAGGATCTTTAATGTCATCTATCTGGAAAACGGAACTCCACCATCTCCTAGAAAATAAAGCAACTAAAATGGACGCCAAAATGAAGCGAAAAGGGGAAAGGGTGTGTGGAATGAACCAAATTCCATGCCAATCTTAATACTAGAAACCAGTATGAAAGGGGAAAAAACTTACACCCCAAGGAGGAATGGCCAAACCTCCGCCCTGATACTTGGATCAACTCCCTGCATAAGAGAGACAAGTTAAGTAAACAAATCCACCCTTTGCATGGAAAGCAAGGAAGAAAAAGAAAGGAATATGGTAAAATTTTGTGTTGACAATAGAGGAAAAAGATTTGGACAAAGATGCCCCACGAGATTCTCTTTCCCCTTTAGAAGGGAGAAATCTACAGAAATTTTGAAAAGCAAAACAATCTACACTTTCACCATTTCCCTTCTTCTTTTGGACTTCAAACAAAAGAAAACAGTGCTATTTTCACATCTAACCAAATAAAGGAAAGAAAATCATTTTTCTTATAGACTCCCTCCATTCAGTCCCTTCATTTTGCTTCACTTCCCTTTCACATTTTCAAACAAACATTAATGGGTCATTTGGTATGAGGCATAAGAAGGTATAGTGCTGATATAAAAATTTAATACCACCTTAATACTTCGTTTGTTTAGCAAACGAGGTAAAAGTTATCCCAGGATTAAAATTAAACACCGGGATAACTTATACCTTATAGAGGGTGGGGTAATTAACACCGGTATAATTTATACATTCTTCTTACAAATTATGCAATTGTCATATTTAATACAACATACCAAACAATGGATAGAAAACAATCCCAGCATAACTTATACCAGTATAACTTATCCCGGCATAAGTCGTATTCAAACCAAACGACCCCTAATAGTTTTATTACCCTTTCAATATGTAAAATAGGAGTACATGGATATAGGAAAATGTGATTCTCAAATTTCAAGGTGCAGGAACTCACTCCACTTCGGACTTTCTTTAGAAATTTAACTCCTCCATTACGAAGCTTTCCATCAGGTGTAAAAAAGCTTCTCCACTGTAGGGGTGAAATAACATGTTTTCTTTTTCTACGGGACCATGGTGATTTGAGATGAGCTCTGAAATGACACACCTTCATGATTAAATATTTTGGAAAACTACAACTACATGTCAAGGTAACAACATTGGGAGATCAAATATATTCAGCATCATTAACAATTTCACAACTTCAACTATCCAACTATGAAAAGGAAATGCATAGGGTGACAGGGAAAAATTGTTTACCAGTACTAACATAGATCAAAGAGAAGGAATTAAAATTACCACAACCCCACTATTGTTATATCTTGGAGATGATTAGCTTATACAAACTCTTCTTCATCTTCTTAGTGCATTTATTTGAAATAAGAGAAACCCAGCCAACAAAATTGACATGGAAAAAAATAAGATAACTATACAGATTTGAATCATGCACTATGTACACTGGTCGAGTTGAAACTAATTCATGCAGAGTTGAAAGTTATCTAACAAAAGGTCGAGTCGTAGTACACTGGTGATTAGCAGATTAACCCAATTCGGCTTTTATCCACATAGCCGAGCAACTAAGAAAAAGATCAACTTGAGGATATCACAAGGATACAGATGCAACCTATTTCGACAATTTTATCCACAAGCTGAGGCTGAACAATTTGAAAGTATAGGGGCAGTGGAAAACAAAGGGTTCAACAAGAATTTATCTGATTACATTACTGAGCTTAACCTATAGATATACTTCTGCATGGGTATTATCTTTGACTGCTGTTATTTGCAATATTGATATGTAAGTCTATTCATGCATCTTTTAAATCGAAGCATCCTAAAGCAATCATCGCTAGTTACCTACAAATAAAATTTTGCAAGAAACAGAACTGGAAGCCCAGTCATGCAGTTCAAACAACACATTGCAAAAGGCCATAACTGGTAGAACTCATACTAGTTTCCTTTCTTAAATGAGTCTTATTCAACCTTCTACACCTATGGACTTGGGATTTATGCCAGTATGGATGAGAATTTTCTGCTTTTAACCTAGAGCTCGCAATTGATACCTCAGATTTCATGAGGAAAAACACAATCAGAAAGATCCCTTAAATAACAAACCAGAGAAACAAAAAGAGCTTCATAAGGAAGAACATCAAACCCTCATTCTGACAGTGTACCTAGTTAAAAGTCTCCGCCTAATTGTCCAATAGGGTTTTCCTCTTTACATTGCCCCCCCCCCCCCCAAAACACACACACACAACAAAAGAAAGAACTTAAAATCCCGCTGAATTGATCCTCAGAAGCAAATAGTAGTATGGTTTTCTGAATTTAAAGGATGTACAGTCAATCCTAATTGCATCACCCAAAGAGGAGGGAAGGAAAAATGAGATAGCAGCAAAAGGTCAAAAATAAATCATATGCCTTCAGATATTTTATCAAATAAATAAGCTGAAAAATATAGCCAACGGAGGACCCAGGAGCTGAGAAAATGATCTAGATCTGATAGAATAACACTAAACATAACTGAAATGCTAGATGAATCGGAAAACTACAGTTATAGGAAAACTGAGAAGCAGATCGAAGAATAACTAAGAGGTAGTGAAAAGGGTGAAAAAGAAGGGAGGCTCACCGATCAGAGGCAGAACAGTAAGCTGGTGAGAAGGAAGCAACAACAAATAGAACTGATCGCAGATGAATCCACGATGATGACGCTGAAGACGACGACGACGGTGAAGATGAAGACGGTGAAGGAGAATTTGAAGACGACGAAGTCTGACTTCGTTTGAGAGCTTTCATTTGCAAACGAATTTTACTCCATAAACAGATATCTAAGGTTTTCAAAAACTATGATAATGTAATGTCCTTTTACGATAAAAATATCCGTACTTTTTTTTTACCAAGTAGAATAGATAAGGGCGGCGGCCAATGCGAGTCCGGCCAAGGCCGTGAAATCAAAAACTACTCCGGCATTTGAAGTCCGGTGGTTCAATCAGAAACCACCGCTGCTGCCGCCGTTACCGTTAAGAACACCACGGAGGTTAGTGATACCATCAACAAAAGCATTAGGAGCAAAAGAGGTGAAAAAGAGGAAAAGCATGGAGCAGAGATAAAGGAATACGGAATGTCGATTATGCCCTTTTCTACCATAAAACACAACACACAAAACTGAAAACGTTTTGTCCTTAACTGCTTTTGCTTTTTGATTTTGCTTTCATTTAAGATGTCTTTCTTCAAGGTGAGTGAGGCGACCTAAGTCTCCTAAGGGGGGTTAGAGTGGATTCTCTATTTTTCTTTCGGTTAAGGGTCTAATGTGTCCTTTTATTATCATAAATAGGTTTTATTTACCTTTCGTTATACTTTGTTGAGATATTTATCTTTACCGTTATACTTTAGGATCATATTTGTCTCTGTACTCTTCAAAAGGGGTAACATTTATCCTTCGCTATACTTTAAGATCATATTTGTCCGTGCACTCTTCAAAAATAGTTACATTTGCCCTTCGTTATACTTTTTTGACATATTTATCCTTACATTATACTTTAGTATCATATTTGTCCCTCGTCCGTTAAATTGTCATGTCCCACTTTTATTTTCCTACATGGCGCCTATTGGATTTCTTTTTCTTCCAATTTAAATATAGTCACCTATTTAAGCTAATTTAACCTGCCCACCCAATTTAAATAAAATTTCATAACTAAAATAAATGAAAATCCTAATCCATAAATGTAGAGATACAACTCTGTAAAGTCTAAACTGGGTCAATTGACCATGATTGATTCACGAAAAGCAATTTTCTGATACGACATTTACGAAGATTATGCGATATACAATAGCGATATAGCAGCGACAACATATTAGCAAACAATAACTTTGAACTCGAAATCACTAATCTAATACAACTCATAATTATCGCAGTAACCAAAGTAAATTATGAGAAGTTGCACAATAATAGAGTTCATGAAGTTTTATTTAAATTTGGTGGGCAGGTTAAATTAGCTTAAATAGGTGACTATATTTAAATTGGAAGAAAAAGAAATTCAATAGGCACCATGTAGGAAAATAAAAGTGGGACATGGCGATTTAACGGACGGGGGCCAAATATGATACTAAAGTATAATGTAAGAATAAATATGTCAAAAAAGTATAACGAAGGGCAAATGTAAACCTTTTTGAAGAGTGTACGGACAAATATGATCCTAAAGTATAGCGAAGGACAAATTTTACCCCTTTTGAAAAATACAGGGACAAATATGATCCTAAAGTATAACGGTAAGGATAAATATCTCAACAAAATATAACGAAGGATAAATAAGACCTATTTATAATAGTAAAAGGGTAAATAAGACCCTCAACCGTTTTTCTTTTGTAATACTGTACCTACTTGCCTAGAAAGTAGAAAAAGAGAGAGAGTGGACGCTGGATCTGAGATTGTAGAGTTGGTTCCGTGGCACTGTGGAAGGTTGCCTCTTTTGGCACGGATGTGATGTTTAAATTAGGTGGAAGCTTGGATATGATTTTTTGAAGCTTGGAAAAATAAATAAAAAGAATGTTTGAAGTTGAAGTTTTTAGTTGAAAAAAGGGTAATTGATCCAATTATACTAGCCAGAATAATTCGGGCCCTCAACTTGGCAACTTTTATTTAATTTCCCTTTCTAAACATGATAATTTCATAGATTCGACCCCCTAAACACTGATAATCCATGAAGATGTGACACACGCCCTGCCACACGATTTTTTTTGTCCATGTGATAACTTTATAAAATAAAATATATATTTTATCTTTTTAAATGCACCATCTATTTAAATCATCTTTTTTGTGCCAAAACCACGATAATTTTTTTTTGAAACAACGTTATTTTGACTATAAGATTTTATTTGGCTAAAAATAACGACATTTTAATTAAATTACTTTTACATATTTGTTCAGGAAAAAGAAAGAATACACAATTATCCATATAAAAAATAAAAATGTTGTTGGAACTCCACATATTGGCTAAATAAAAAGTTTAGCTACAAATAGTAAAATTTCGACCAAAAATTTGCAAATTTGACTCGAAAAGGAAAAATACGCAGTTTAAATAAATAGTCATTGCATGAAAATAAAATTAAAAATACATAATATCTTTTATTTTCGTAAAAAATATACCATTTGAACTTCATTACTTTGGCTAAATCTTCTTTTTATTTGGCCTAAATAAATGGAGTTTCAACTAATTATTTTTGCAGATTTGGACAGAAAAATAAAGATAAAAAATACATACTTGAAACATATATTCATTGTATTTCTAGAAAAATAGAACTAGGAAAAAATATGCAATGTATATTAACAGTGTGGTTGGATGGTTGTTATACGTTGTATTATATCTTATTGTTATTTTAAATATAATGTTTGTTTTTATTGCTACATAAATTTTATTGTATCGTATCGTTAAATCAATCGTTACGTAACGACGAAAAGTGTCACTTTATGTAATGAAGGATTAGGTGTAGCATCGTTATCTCTCTTTTTTTCTCTCATCTTCCCCTTCCTTATTATTAAATAATCATATATTTTCCTTTATTCTACCTTTTTGTATAATATTTCCCCTTCATATCCTATATTTTCTTAATCATATTGTAAATTTATTCTTCATACTGTTGGTGTGTGACATCATGAAACGACGAGAAACGATATGGTCTATTCAAATATTGTATTCATCAAACAATACAATACAATGCAGTACAATACGATATATTGTAAAACGATATGTAACAACAATCCAAACAAGCTGTAAGAAGAAATAACGAGAAATAAAATTGGAACAAATAAATCATATATTTGATTATGTGACAATTAATACTTGAAAAATACTCCACTTGGAAGCTACTTTTTCGATTTTTCTTCCCTCCAACGCGCCTCAAAAGAGAATAGTGTATTCACCCTCTTTGCCACATCAACATCTAGGAGGGTCAAGATTATCAGATTATCAAATTTTCAACTTTAGAAAGGTATTAAGGACCACGCGAAGTTTAAAAGGGAATTAAATAAAAGTTTGTCAAATGCAGGGGATCCGGAACATTTCTGCCATTATATTATGCATATGTGAGTGAAATCGGGATCAATTATTTTTGTAATCCTTTGTAAATTTATTTTAGTTTTATTTATTTTTTGCAAGATTATTCTTGAACCGATCGTCTATCGAAAACGGATTCTCTACTTAAAGTAGGAGAAAGATCTGTGTACACATTACCCTTATGAAATTACATTAAATATGTTGTTGTTACTATTGTTGTTGCTATTTTGCAAGAGATATAAAAAATAATATATATAATAAACTTTTACATGATCATTTCTTTTATTGAAATATGCGTGCGCGGGAAACCACTTCCTAGTCGGGATCACTTGAAATAATATTTAATATGTGTTTGCTTTATTTAATATGTTTTTCAAGGTTCAAATTCTTTATATCATTGTTGAAGTTAAGAAATAATTAAATTGTTTAAAAAAATACTTATCATGAAATAATTTGAATTTTTTTGAAATAATAGACCAAGGGCATATTTGTCATTTCAAAAAAACTCCTACATTGTTTGCAATTCTTAAATGCAAACTATCATTGATACACATTAGACCCACATTCTCATAACTACAACACTCCTTTAAATGTTACTCAATGTTGATTAGACTACTTTTATGGAGAGTACTACATGCAAATAAACATTTGAAAACGTTCATTTTTCTCATTTGGTAAAATCATTAATTTTGGTTTTGTCAACTAGAAGTTTTCACAGAAAAAGTAAACTTAATTTTTTAAATAATAGTGCAACAAAAGGAGATATTGGTAAATATTTACAAGATTTTCGTATTTAATCATAATGTTTTAGAGTAATTTAAAAATTATTAAAAGGTTTTCATCTATCCACACTATTTGAAGGCGATTTCAAACTAGAAAAATTCATATTAAGAAGTAATTTTAAAATTATAGTTTATTAAATCTCAAAAGTTAATTTAATTGATGGATTTGTTCATATTGTATTAGGAGGTTATCTCTTATGTGCTTAATTGACGTGAAAATTTAATCTACATTGTTTGAACTCATTTTTCCCTGATAAGTTTTCAACTATCAATAACTTATCCTAAACATTATTTTTTATAATTTTTATACATTATGAAAATTAACATATGATAAATCTATAGAAAAATAAAAATATTTCTCTTATCTCCTTAATTAAGAAAAAAATTAAAATTCCTACAATAATTTATATAGACTTTTATCAAATGTTTTATATTTTATCACCAGTAAACATCATTTTAAACGAGTTATAATAAAATATAATTTTAACTACTATATTGATACTACAATTTATATCATGTTAATATTTGTTTAGTGCCTTTGGTTCTCTTTGTTTGAAGTAGTAAATTGCCTCTTTAGGGGTGCGAGTCCCCTTCGGAGTTTCTTCATTTACGATACAAAAAAATTCTCTTGATTTTGTTGTATACAAGACATGAAGTAAAATCAACAGTAAGTCTTTTTTTCATCTTTTTTTTTGTATTTTAAAGAATGATGTTGTTCATGTTAACTTTCATCAAGTAGCTGATTGTTCCCACTGTTGAAACTCTTGTGAAATCAATTTGGATGTATTCAAGAGTAGTTTACAGATAGATTGGTTAGCTTCTTATTCTAGAAAATTTATTAATATAGATGACACTGGTAGTTTTAATGTATTCTAAACGACCCGACCGGTCGTTTTACGTATTCGGACCCCGTTCCCTTAAATAAGACTTTCCGTAGCGGCTTATCGTGAATTTTGACTTGCGGGAACGGGTGGTTCGGGATTTGGAAGTGTTTAGAATAGTATAGGAACACTTGGTTCCTTAAGGTTGGCTTTTAAAGCCAAGTTTGACTTCGGTCAACATTTTGAGTAAACGACATCAGAATCGAGTTTCGACGATTACAGCAGCTTTGTATGATGATTTTGGACTTGTACGTATGTCCGGAATGAGTTTTGGATGACCCGGGAGCGTTTTGATGCCAAATAGCGAAATAGAGTTTCCTTAAGTTTGAAATTTGGTTTGGAACGTGATTTTATGTTATCGAGTCCGAACGGAATTTCGAGACCGGGAATAGTTCCGTTATGTCATTCATGACTTTCCTGCAAAATTTGGTGTCATTCCGAGTGATATAAGTCGGTTCGACGCATTGAAACCGAATTCAAAAACTTAGAAATTCTTAAGTTTGATTCTAGGGGTTTTGAGGGGTGATTTTGAGATTTAGCGTTGTTTTGGGTGTTTCGAAGGCTTGACCGAGTCCGTATATGATTTAGGACTTGTTGGTATAATTGCACAGGGTCTCGGGTGGGCCCAGGTGCCTCCCGGACATCAAACGGAGCCAAAAACCAGCAGCTTCAGCTGCTGATGCACCAGATCTGGTGTGACCGCAGGTGCGGTTTCCCAGGTCGCAGGTGCGAGACCGCCCCTGCAGTTAAGGCTCCGCAGGTGCGACCCCCAGGGGAGCTGGTCCAAACCGTAGGTGCGGACCTCCTCCCGCAGGCGTGGACCCGCTAGTGCGGGACTTCCTCCGCAGGTGCGGCCCCAGGCCTCCTAGGCCATTTCCGCAGGTGTGACCATTTGGTCGCTGGTGCGAGACCGCATGTGCGGTCCTCGAGCCGCAGGTGCGAGATCACTGGAGGCAGTGATCTCATTTAATACGGGATTTGGCCATTTTTCACCATTTCTTCTCCTCCATTGACGATTTTGAGAGCTTCCAAGAGGGTATTCGCCTAGCTACTAAGAGGTAAGTAATTTTCATATAAATGTTGGTTTATTACATCAAAACTTAGGTAGATTAACATCTAATTAGTGGAAATCAAAGGGGTTAGAGCGAAAATCTAAGGTTGATGAACTTTAAGGAATTTCACCATTTTTCTACCATGAAATCATACAAAAATTATATATTATTGATCCTTACACTATGGGTGAGTGTTATCTTCAAAAATTTCGGAATCCGAACATGTGGGCCCGGGGGTGTATTTTTGAGNCCGGGGGTGCATTTTGGGATTTCTTCAAGAATAGTGAATTTACTAAATAAGTAGGAGAATTTCCATACTTTGAGCATGCATTGACACGTTTATATACCATTTGACTAGTTTCGAGTCCTCGAGTGTAAAGTTTGAAGTTTCGGGCGCGTTCTTGACCGAGAAGTTGATTCTACGCTAGGTGAGTCTCCTTTCCAACCTTGTAAGAGGGAATCGTCTCCATAGGTAAATGTAAACGATTGATTTGTCCTTGTTTGCGGGGGCTACGTACGCGCAAGGTGACGAGAGTCCGTGCGTAGCTACTACTCTGTTGTGTCGGGTAGAATTTAGGATTTCGCAAGCATGCCTTTATGTGCCTTACCTGTATCTTTACATGTGTTCCTGGTTGCTTATTATCCTTGAAATTGACGTGAGAATTTCGGAAGCCATGTGTAAGTTTAAGTGCTTAAATTTCTGAATTTAAGAATAATCCATGATAAATTCTTGAATTTCCTGACAAATTATGTGTATGTCTACGAGCACCCGTGTCGTATGTATGATTCGCGAGCGGGGTAGCCCTATATCTATGTCAACCACGTCGCATGATCGATTCGCGAGCGGGGTAATGGATGCATCCATGGTTCGTGTCGCTCGACCCTCGGCAATGCACATTTATTTTCGCGTCGCTTCGGCATATTATGTGCTATGTATTTGACTGAGAGTCTTGCTATTTTTAAATAAATTTTCCCACGTGAAAGAGGAACTTGAGACTTTTTTGGCAATTATTGTTTGATTCATGAGAATAAATTACAGTTTTATATAATTGATACTTCATGCCTTGCGATTTTCATGACTACTTTTCTGTTTAGCCTTACTTATCCATGTTATTGGTTATTGGCCCTAGTAAGTATCACGTCTACCTCTCTTCACTACTTCTTCGAGTTTAGACGAGATACTCACTGGGTACATATTTGTCTATATGTACTCATGCTACACTTCTGTACTTAATTGTACAGGTTCTGAGGCTGTTGCACCTGGTCACTATCCAGGTGTCCGCCATTGAGAGACCCATCTGTATTAGACTACACGGTGAGCTGCTCTTCCTGGCGTTCCTCAGTAGCACTGTGGAGTTTTCATTATTGTTGGGTATTATGTCTACCCTTCCAGACAATTATACATCTATTTTGTTTATTTTGTATATTCCACTAGTCGCCTGTGGACTTGTGACACTAGGTCTTGGCACACGTAGTTGATTCACTAGTATTATGCTACTATGTTTTATGCTGGAAAACAATTTTTGAGTTACTTTAAATCACTTTGCCTCACATCCTCACTTTCATTTAAGGACTGCTTAAATTAAAACTGGACAAGTATTTGAACATCTCATTAATTTAAGTAATTTCGTTAGGAAACTAGTGTTGGGTTGCCTGACTTCGGCGTTGGGCGCCATCACGAATTGAATAGGAATTTGGGTCGTGACAACATGGTATCAGAGCTCTAGGTTCACGTAGGTCTCACAAGTCATAGGCAAACCTAGTAGAGTCTTGCGGATCGATATGGAGGCGTCTGTATTCATCTTCGGGAGGCTACATGGTGTTAGAAAAAATCTCTATTTATTCTTATTCTATCGTGCAGTCGATGGTCTTACTAAATCTCATTCTTCTACTCTATCACAGATGGTGAGGACTCGTGCAGCTGATATTCCAGGCCCGGAAGATGCCGCTACCCCCGTAGTCCGAGGCCGTGACAGAGGCCGGGGGAGGGCACCGACCCGAGGTAGGGGACATGGACGTCCCAGAGTTACTCCATTAGCACCCTAGAGGATCCTATCCCTGAGGAGCAGGGTGAGGTGCCCCCAGCAGATCTAGCTCCGATGGATTTCATGACTGCACCAGGCTTCCAGGAGGTCATGTACCGTATGATGCGGTTAATGGATACTATGACCCAGGCTGGTTTATTTCCAGCGGATCCTGCTACATCTCAGGCGGGAGGGGGAGTTCAGACACCTACCACCCAGGCCGCAGGTCATGCAGCGACAGTATATCAGACTCCGGGTACTCTAACCGCGGGTGGAATACAGCCAGCAGTAGCACCTGAGTTTAGACCAGTCGCGGACGGCGATCCGCAGAAGTTACTTGATAGATGGACTCGATTGCACCCTCCTGTCTTTGGAGGTGAGATGGGCGAGGATGCCCAGGACTTTATTGATAGGTGCAGGGACAGACTGCACAACATGAGGATTTTGGAGTCCCACGGAGTTGATTTCACTACTTTTCAGCTAGAGGGAAGGCCCGCAGATGGTGGCAGTCATTCATCCTGGGTAGGCCAGCAGGTTTCCCTCCTCTCTCATGGGAGCAGTTCACTCAGCTATTCCTGGACATGTATATTCCACCCTCCGAGAGGGAAGATCTGCGGTATCAGTTCGAGCAGCTGGAGCAGGGGCAGATGACAGTGACGGATTACGAGGCCAGGTTTTCAGAGTTGTCCCGTCATGCCCTCACGATTCTTCCTACAGAGGTTGAGAGAGTGCGGAGATTCGTAGGTGGGTTGCACTCAGGTATTAGGGCCAACATGGCCTGACAGGTGGAGATGGGTACTCCTTATCAGCTTGTGGTCGAGATAGCTCGCCAGATTGAGGGTTACCGATTGAGGGGCAGAGAGCAGGGTCAGCCGGATAAGAGAGTTAGATTTTCTGGAGATTTCGCCCCAGGCAGGGGCAGGGGTCAGTTCAGCAGAGGCCAGCCTAACAGGCCTCCATATTCAGCTCCTCCACCACCTCCCTGTGGTGCTCCAATGAGGCCTTACTTCAGTGCCATGCCGGATAGTTCTTACCGCCCACCAGCCATTCAGGATTCCTCCGACGGGTATTCAGGTCATCAGGGTTCTCCCAGTCCCTACTTTAGTGCTATGCCAGAGGTTTCTCACCGTCCCACAGCTATTTAGGGTTCTTCTTCTTCAGGGCAGCAGGCCATGCCTCCAGTGAGATGCTATGAGTGTAGGGATTCAGGCCACGTGAGGAGGACTTGTCCTAGACTTCGGGGCAAGGCTGTTCAGTAGAGTTACCAGCCCACATACTCAGCACTGGCGCCCCGTCCACCCAGAGGTGGAGGACAGGCTGGTAGAGGTCGTCCCAGTAGGTGGAGGCCAGTCAGGGGGAGCTCAGCTAGCTCCTATTCAGTCCAGCGGAGGTCAGTCTTTAGGTACTCCAGCCAGATTCTATGTTATTCCGCCCCGAGCAGATGCAATGGCCTCAGACGCCGTGATCACATGTACTCTTTCAGTATGTGGTAGGGAG
>ML482421.1:0-24627 GCA_005239535.1 Nicotiana rustica | reverse complement strand
AGTGTTTCTATATTGGCTGGCCTAACCTCGCCGTTGGGCGCCATCGCGACCTGAATCGAGATTTGGGTCGTGACAAAACAAGCCCTATATTAAACACTCATCAAATACACACACTAGGGTTGAGTCACAACCCTATCTAAAGATTTAGCTAATCATGAAAATTGCAAAAATTAAAGAAGAAATAAAGATAGAATGCATAATATTTGATTATGTGATGATAATCTAGTGTTTAGAGGCAAATCTAGTACAAAATTGCAAAAAGCAGTAACGAAAAACGAAACAAGTGCTCCTCTCTGACGTAACTTAACCTTAAAATGACAAAAAGTCTTATTCATAGTAAGCTGAAAATATCTAACAAAAATGCCCCAACGGAGGTTGTGCGGTCGCACAATTCTAGTGCGGTCCGCATTACTTGAACTTGAGCTCTGGCTCTTGCTGGATTTCTACAGACTGCACAATTCTGAGTGTGGCCGCGCTCTGGATTATGCGGCAGCATAAAAATGATGTGGTCCGCACTCCTTGACTTTGGACCTGAACCCAGCTCTCTGATTCTTCTCTTCTGCAGACCGCACAATTGTGATTGCGATCGCACTTGACATCCTGCGGCCGCACAATTTTGATGTGGTTCGCACTCCATCAGCTTCCCCAAATAACATCTCTCTGAATCATCTCTTCTACGGTTCACATTATAGTGAGTGCGGCCGCACGTAGACTTCTGCGGCCGCATAATATTTGTGCGGTCCACACATCTTAACTTGCTCAAACTTCATTCTCTAAACCTCTCTTCTGCGGCCGCACTAGAATTATGCAGTCGGCACAGTTGGCCTTTTTGCCCTGTTTTGGTTCTTGTTCACTTTTGACTCCTTTATTAGTTGATTTTGATTCATTTTGCTCATATTGCAACATTCCTGTAAGCAAACACATTTCATTAGTTTTCGGGGATGCCTTTAAGCATTTTTGACCTAAAACACACGTAAAAGAGAGAAAATAAGCGGTGAAAATCCCTACTTATCAACTCCCCCAAACTTAAGCTTTTGNCACATTTCATTAGTTTTGGGGAATACCTTTAAGCATTTTTGAGCTAAAACACAAGTAAAAGAGAGAAAATAAGCGGTCAAAATACCTACTTATCAACTCCCCCAAACTTAAGCTTTTGCTTGTCCTCAAGCAATTAAGGCAATTCCCACCTCCACTAGAAAAAGGGATATTTCAGCTGGCCTAAGGTGAATCAATCACGCATCAATTGGGACTAACAATTACCCTCAACACATATGAATTATCAACAACACAATGTTTTGACTTTTTGAGTACCATAGTTCTAATGTGACACTAGAACATCAAGAGTTGACTCTATTCATCAAGGAAGCTCTCTCTTTCAGTAGGTCATTGTGGATCCCAAACTCCTCCTCCTCTACTTTCCATTAGCAAATCTCACTTTAAAATGTAACACTCGAAGCAAGGATTGTGAAAAAATCTCTCATCTCTCTCAAAAGAATGTCACAAGTCCGGCTCTGAGTACCATAAGCTTGCTCCTTATGTAAATCACCACTAATGTAAGCTCACTCAACTTGAAATCATGTAGGGATTTTGCGGATGTAATGAAGACTTTTGGATCAAGGTAGGACTTGCTGGAATATAATGGTTTCATCTTTCCTTAAGCACTCCATTTTTCCTTTTCGGCTCATACTTTCTCGACTCTTTGAGTCATTTTCTTCTTCCTTGGGGGAACTAGAGAGACGGAACATCACTCTTTCTTGATCATGGCATTCATTTTTATACTTTTCTATTTACTCCATGCCTTTCATCATTGTTTTCTTTGAATCCCTTCAACTATCTACCTTATTCACTTTCTTTGGAATTTTTCTTTTTGGCCTTTCTTTCTTTTCTTTACCTTCCCATTTCTTCATTTCTTTATCTTCTTTGTACCTTTTATCACTTTCAAACTCCTCGTCTCTTCCCCAAACTTATGTTTTTGCCAATTGTTTTTCAAAAATGCTAAGGAAAGATCGGGTTCAAAGAGAGGGTCATTACAAAACGGATAAAGGCTTGTAACGTGGTTATTGAAAAGAAAAAGTGCTTCGACTCAAAGGGGTTGACTAGGGATATCACATTGGTAGGCTATAGAAGTTTTCAAGTTTCAAACTGGATCAAGGAAAGCCTACAATCATTTCTCAAGCTAAGCTACACTTAAGATTTCACCTAGAGAAATGTTCGGGGCAAGTTCTAGACTATTGGAACGGGAACTTGGACTTGCAATTCAATACCTCACCTCTCAAGCTGCTGGATTGCTAAAGAGAACATAGTCGAGGGCCCACAACAACCATAGCTAAGACTGAGAATCACAACTTGCTCGACTGAACCACTCGATGGCTGTTTAAGTTAACATAAGAATCTAAAGGTCACAACTAGAGCTATTTTATGCCAACTGCTTTGTTTTTAACCATAAGGTCGGAGGTAAATGTGTTAGTACCAAGTGAAGCATGCTTGAGACACTTTTATTCATTATTACTATATTTGCCAAAACATAAAATAAAACAGACGCAATCCCCTAAAAAGGTTGTCACGCCATCCATCGTTGGGAAGAGCCACCCAGTTCACACAACATCCACCTCTGGAAAGAACCGTGAAATTAAGAAAATCAAAGGCTTATTGTTCACACAAAACATAAAAAGAAGCTAACAAATTAAAAAGAAGCTACTAAAGTAAATATGAAGTTATACTACTAAGTCAAAACAAACTAAAGAAGTTATGAAGTAAACTACAGAAAGTAAAATGAATATACAAAACGAAGTAAAGAGAATATTTAAATAAGAAAAATTACTATATACATCAAATGGGGAGAATATATACATACCAAAGGGAAAATAAAGATAATGGAAAAAAAGTAGTGTAATAGTTATTACATGCCAACTGTCAATGTCAATAAAAATAGACCACCCCCCTAATGAAAATAAGCATTGTCCCCAGTGCTAATCAAAAATAAAAACAGGGAAGGGTAGAGAATGAAGAAAACTCCCTATGTGGTCTCAGTCTGCATGGGGTCCTCAACACCCTCTGTCTCCTCTAACTGTATCTCATCATATCTTGGCTGAGGGAAAACTGGGTTGCAGAGCATTTGTAGCATCTCCTCAGTAGTGTGTGCAGTCGCAACTGGCTCCTCAGACTAGCCGGCTGCTGCCTCTGGTACTGCCAAGACTATTTGCTCCATGAGCAGGTCCAATGGAAGATCTCTGACAGATTCAATCTATTTAATCTCTTTGCGCAGCTTCTCCACCAACTACTTTGATGCTTGAGACTTCCGCATCTTCTTGATGTGTTTGCCCAAATCCTTAATGACCTTCCCATGTGTCGCTAGAGTCTTCATGATGACCTTCTGGTTATCCAGAATTTTCTTCCATGTTTCCTCCACTGACGGAGGTACTTGAGGCTGTGCTGGGCTATGGACTGTGCTGCAACAACACTGGATGTGGCAGTCAGCTTTGTAGTAGCTGCCTACATCCAGTTGTTGAGACTCGCCAATGCTTGGCAGCCTCACAGCGCAGCTTGAGGGTAAGTAGATGAGGCCGTCACTAATTATGTCACTGATAGTCTAGTAGAAGAAGTGTTGTCCGGAAGATGAAGGTGGCATGGCTGTTGTCCTGGTGTAAGTACCAATTGCTGTGGAAGGCTCGACAGCTGAATCAGTAACCACTACCACTGGCTCCTCAGACTGGCAGTAGAGGTAGTAGCTTTACCCTTGAACTTAGGGTTGTCAGCTCCCTGGAGGTGGTACCATGAGAAAGGTTTCTTTGCCTTCACCTCGACGTCATAATTCCTCGGATCCACCCCTTGATCCTTGAAGTATTATGTGAGGAAGTTGGGGTAGGGATATGACATCTCCCCCTTCTGGACCGCTAAGGTAATATTAGAAGACATCAAGGCTCCCACATTTATTGAATATCCGGCCATGATGGATACCACTAAAACTGCATGGGGGAGTGGGAGGATGTTCTCATTGAGGCATGGATCAAGGCGGCTGCACACGAATGCCTTCCACCCTTTTGCTTCAAAGGTTAGGGTGACTTAGACTATTTGACCTGCTGTGAGCCACATAGTTGTTGACCCTCGGATTTCCAAAATCTCAGCTAGCCACGAGCGAGCTGCATCACTTATAGCTAGATTTTCCAAGTATTGCACTGCTTCTACTTCTTCAAACCCCACATATTGCTTCAGTGCACGGGAGTCAAAGCGGATTTTCAGAATTCAGACATTTGTCACCTTGGTACCCTGTCTGATGTGAGCAACGCTGACATAGAATTCTTTGACCAAGTGCTCATTTGCATCTAACATGCTGTGGGTGAACCATTTCCATACTTTCTGCTTCTGGAATTGTCTAAGGACCTTGGGGTTGTGCTTGTTCAAATCTTTCATCAAGAATTGTCGCTCATGAGTGAGCAACCTCTGTGACCACCATTTTCTAAATTTTGCAAAGGCATTGGCACTGACGAATATGTCTTCCCATAGCTCTGGCCTCCTTGATCTTTCTAAACTTCCCACTGAAGTATCACCCTCTTTGCCATCGTCTAGGATTTCATCATCAATGTCCACATTAATTGGATTAGCTCGAGCATGTGAGGGAGAGGGTTCAGAGGCTTGACTACCCTCCTCTGAACCTTCAGAAGAACTAGAAGAAGATTTTGGTTCATTTACAAGGTGGAGTCTCCCTGGGAATTGTTGTGATTGGGCTTCCGGCTGTGCTTGCATGGAGTTACCCTCAGAAGCTTCCCCGGATGGGAGGTACTCACTGGTCTCCGAAGGTTCAGGGGGTCTATTAGCTGTAGATTTCTTGCTTATGACCTTTTGAATTGCTCGTGGTTGGTTGCTATTGCCTCGACCCCGGTCTCGGGAGGATTCGACCCTCCCTTTCGATGTATATTCTCTACCACGAGAGCAAACCATTGTCTGCAACACATAAGTAGTAGAATAAGTTAGAATTGAAGCTCATAATGTAAACAGAGGTGTCAGATGTTGCATCAGTGCGGCCGCACAAGTTCACTACGGACCGCACAATTTTGAGTGTTGCCGCACAATTTCGTTAACATACTTTCCCTTAACTTAGGGAGCTGCGGACCGACAAAAAAGTGTGTGGCCGGATACCCTCTAATGCAGACCGCACAAAAATGTGTACGGCCGCATAGTTTAAATTCTATTATTGTGAACCTCTTTCTCAATTCCTGCACATGGTGCAGACACGACAGTATCTTGGAATTCTTGGTAGCCTATTCTCCTTGTACTTGGTGAATAAGCAAATCTGTGTCAGCAATTACCATCAACTCCTAAATATTCATGTCGATGGCCATGTTGAGCCCTAGTATGCAAGCTTCGTATTCTACCATATTGTTGGTGCAAGGGAATTTGAGTTTGGCAGATACCAGATAATGTTGACCGGTTTCTAATACTAAAACAGCTCCAACGCCGACTCTTTTAAAATTCGTTGCTCCGTCAAAGAACATTCTCCAGCCGTCATAGGATTCTCCAATGTCTTCTCCTATGAACAACACTTTTTCATCTGGAAAATACGTTTTATGGGTTCGTATCCTCCATCCACAGGTTTCTCATAAAGATGGTCTTCCAACGCTTGTCCCTTGACGGCTTTCTGAGTCACATAGACGATGTCGAACTTACTCAGCAGGATTTGTCACTTAGCCAACTTGCTAGTAGGCATGGGCTTCTGAAATATGTACTTCAAGGGACCCATTCTCGATATGAGATATGTTGTGTAGGCATAGAAGTAGTGCCTCAGCTTCTGGGATTCCCAGGTTATAGCACAACAGGTACGTTCTAGTAGAGAATACCGTGCCTCGTATAGAGTGAACTTCTTACTTAGATAATAGATAGCCTGTTCCTGTCGTCATGTCTCGTCGAGCTGCCCCCGAACGCAGCCAAAAGCTCCATCCAATACTGCGAGGTAGATGAAACAAAGGTCTACCTGGATCTGGCGGTACCATGACTGGCGGTGTTGATAAGTACTCCTTGATTCTGTTGAAGGTCTTTTGACAATCCTCGGTCCATTTGGTTGCAACATCTTTCTTTAACATCTTGAAGATTGGTTCACATATGACCATGGACTGGGCTATGAATAGGCTGATGTAATTTAGCCGCCAGAAAACTCATCAAGTCTTTCTTATTTCTTGGTGGTGGCAACTCCTGGATGGCCTTTATTTTTGATAGATCCAATCCTATTTCTCGACGGCTGACGATGAACCCAAGCAATTTTCCAGCAGGAACCCCGAATGCACACTTGGCGGGGTTTATTTCAGGTTGTATTTACGCAATCTATTGAAGAACTTCCTCAAATCTGCTATATGGTCTATGGATTTCTTGGACTTTATGATGACGTCGTCCACATATACCTCAATCTCGTTATGTATCATGTCATGGGAAATGGTGGTCATAGCCCTCATGTAAGTGGCCCCAACATTCTTCAGGCCGAATGGCATCATCTTGTAACAATATACTACCTACGGTGTAATGAAAGTCGTTTTCTCAGTGTCTTCCTCGTCCATCCTAATCTGATGGTAGACGACGAAGCAATCCACAAACGCCTGAAGTTCATATTTGGCACAATTGTCGATCACGATGTGTATGTTTGGGAGAGGGAAATCATCCTTTGTACTAGCCCGGTTGAGATCCCGGTAGTCGACACAAACCCTAACCTTTCCATCCTTCTTAGGCACTGTCATGATGTTGGCTAACCATGTTGGGTATTCAACCACCCTGAGGACCTTGGTGTTAATTTGTTTGGTAACTTCCTCTTCGATTTTAAAACTCATATCAAGCTTGAACTTCCGGAGTTTCTGCTTTACTGACAGGCACGTTGGATTGGTTGGCAATTTGTGAGCCACAATGGATGTACTTAGCCCGGTCATGTGATCGTACGACCATGCAAATATGTCTTCATACTCTTTCAAGAATTGTGTGTATTCTTTCTTCTCTGACGGTGACAAGTGGATGTTGATGCGAGTTTCTTTGACAGTCTCTGAATCTCCCAGGTTGACTACCTCAGTTTCGTCCAAATTGGACTTAGGCCTGTTCTCAAAGTCTTCTACTTCTCTAACAATTTCATCGGGCATGATATCCTCTTCTTCTAAATCACTGTCCTTTTGTTGCGTTGCTTCACTGCATGTCACAATCATTTGTTCATCAAGAGAGGAAATAGTAATGCTAATGAGAGGAAAATGATAACAATAAATACTGATTCATTGAAACATAAAAGCGGTTTTTGATAATTTAAACGAATGTTTTGGAACATTGGAGATTTTATTGAAAAAATAGAAAAGTGAAAAGGAAATCATTAGCAAAGTGAAAAAAACAATGCTTGTTCAGCCTTGCTACCCCAGGAGTCGTCGGGCCCTAGATGGTCTGACAGTCCAATTCTCGACAAATGATCCCTTACTCACAGCTTGGATAGTAGGGCCTTCCTCCTCCTTCTCCTCAACAATAACACAACAGTTCATGTCCTCGTCTTCCAGGAATAGATTCTTCAAAGCTGCCAGTGCTTCTTCCTCCTCTGATCCCCATATGACGTCGGCTTATTGGAAAGTATGTTCCAAATGCAGTATGGGCTGCTCCAATGGATAGTAAAGACCGCGCCATGGTGGCGACCATTCGTCCTACTCTTGAAAAGTGTACTGATAACCTAGGTCAAAGGTAGGGCGGTGGCGCTTCAGTTGTATCGGCTTTGAAATGCCCTGAGATTTTTCCCGAGACCTTTGCCAGGCTCGTATCCGCTCCAATTCAGTATGCTTTCAATCTTGCTACTCCACCACTTATCCTTGTCTATTGCATTGACCCGCTCGATGTGATGATATGTTTCTCCACCAAGCCTCCTTCTACCCTCAATTACCGGGATCGTCTGGCGGTTGTAGATGGGGTTTCTCCCATCTCTATGGATAATTACTTCCTGATGATTCCATTCAAATTTTACCTCCTGATGCAAAGTTGATGCCACAGCCCCGGCGACTTGTATCCATGGTCTTTCTAATAACAGATTATAGGACGCAGATATATCTATCACCTGAAATTCAACCTCAAACCATGTAGGCCCTATTTACAGACAGAGACTGATTTCTCCAATGGTGGACCTTTGATAGTCGTCAAAAGATTTTACATTCATGGACCCTTCTCGTATCTTGTAAAATCCCTTGCCCAATCTCTTGAGTGTTGTTAATGGGCAAATGTTGAGGCTGGATCCTCCGTTGATTAGAACCCTGGTAATGAAATAATCCTCATATTGCACAGTGATGTGCAATGCCTTGTTGTGACTTAACCCTTCAGGCGGTAGTTCGTCCTCGTGGAAAGTAATTTTGTGACTTTCCAGTACCTGCCCCACTATGTTGGCCATTTCTCCACTGGTGATGTTATTAGGCACATAAGCTTCATTCAACACTTTCATCAAAGCATTCATGTGTGCTTCCGAGTTCTGCAGCAATGGTATAATGGATATCTGGGCTGGAGTTTTGTTCAATTGATCTATTACTGAATATTCCTTGGCCTACACCTTCCTCCAGAGATCATCCGGACCTGTTTCAATGATGGGCAGTCTATTGGAAGCCTGTTTGCTGGACTCTGCCAAGTGTTCAATTGTGTAGACCCTGCCGGTCCGGGTCATCCCTTGTGCAACAACATCTTCTTCTATTTTGACCTTTCCTTTCCTTCTTGCCTTAGCTACGTAATTCCAGGGTACAACATTAGTGCTTAAAAATGGCGTAGTAAACACTGCCACTGTGATGGGTGCAACTATTTTCACTTCAAATGGGATAAGAATCACTACATGTGGTGCTATTTCAACCTCGAATAGTGATGGCGTGTCTGCAGGTGGTGCTGTCTCAAACTTGAACGGCTCTGATGTGGTTACCTCAATGTCTCCTAACGGCTGAATCTGCACTATGATGGGTTTGAGAGTAACTGCTGGCTTCTTGGGGTTATCACCTTCTTTGATCAACATGATTGACCCCTCTGGGTCCCATTCCTCCTCTATTTCTATCACATTGATGCCTCTACCCATGTGGTCTGGGAGCGGATTATTGCGGACATTGGGAGTAGTTTCCTTAGCCTGGATGACTTTGTTGTCAATCAAAGACTGGATCTTATCCTTCAACGAGCGGCATTCATCAATTGTATGTCCCTTCATGCCGGAATGGTATGCATAGGTTTTGTTTGGATTGACCCATTGGGATGGGTTATCTGTGGTTATAGCGGGGATGGAGGTGACATAACCAGTATCTTTTAGCCATTCATACAGCTAGTCAATGGGCTCCGCAATGGCAGTGTATTGCTTCGGTGGCCTGTGGTCAAAGTTAGGTCAAGGCCTTGGGAATTTTGGCGAGCTGGAGGTGACTGGTATTGAGAAGGTTGGGAGTTGTAGGTATGATAAACAGTGGCTGGTTTGGAATATCTGGGAGATGTGGGTTGATAAGTAGGTGGAGGTGACGATTGATATGTTGGTGGAGCTGCTGGCTGATATGTAGGTGGGGGTGCCTAGTATGTGAGTGGGGAGGTTCGATATACCAACGAGGATTTGGGTCCCTGTGCAACCATTACCGTTCATGCGTCTTTCTTTTTGGATATGCTACAAGAGTGCAAGGCTTTGTTTTTGGCTTGCAGCGCTTCAAAATTAGTGACCATTCCGCTCTTAATACCGTCATCAATTCTCTCACCCAATTTGATGATATCGGAGAATTTGTGGTTTTCAATCGCCATCAGCCTCTCATAATATTGCGGGTCCTGTGCCCCGATGAAGAACTTGTTCATTTTTTCTTCGTCTAGTGCATGCCTGACCTTAGCTGCTTCAGACCTCCAACGGGTGGCATACTCGAGAAAGGTTTCATTGGGCTTCTTCTTAATATTCTGGATATAGAACACGTCTGGTGCATTTTTCGTGTTAAACCTGAACCGATCCATAAAATCTGACGCCATGCTCACCCAATTGGACCACTTTTTAGGGTCTTGGCTGATATACCAAGAGAAAGCATCTCCTGTAAGGCTTCTCATAAACAACTTCATTTGGATCTTCTCGTCTTTTCCAACTCCAACCAGCTTGTCACAATAGGTCCTCAGATGGACCCTGGGATCACCAGTACCGTCGAACATTTCGAACTTGGGAGGTTTGTAACCCTCCGGTAGTTCCACATCAGGTTGTATGCAGAGATCTTCATAATTCAGTCCTTCAATTCCCTTACCTCCTTTAACGCCTTGAACTCGACTAGTCAGTTTCTTGAGTTCTTCGGCCAAATTCTTGATAAGCATATCCTTCTCACTATATTCAGAGGTAGAGTCTCCACGTATATGGGGTTGTTCTGATGTCCTGACACCTGAGCATATAGGTGGTCGTTGGTGGAATTTTGTGGTTCAGAGATGATTGGTGGGGTGTTTCTCGGAGTGTGGCAAGTGTTGTGCTGGTATTGTGGTAGAATAGTTGGATTTTTTGGTGGAGTTGTATAGTGGTAAGTTGTAGGAGGATTTTGTTTGTTGGGGGTACTCTGAGGTGGTGCGGGGTTGTTGGTGTTTGGGTGGTTGATATCCGGAACACTAAGTGAGAAGGACAAACATGCCAAGTTTCGAACATGTTCAAGCTCCTCTTGGAGTTTCAACAAATTTTGCTCGAGTTGTGACATAGCATCATTTCGAACCTGAGTACCTTGACTGTCAGAAGCTTCTATTCGTTCAGCTGGCATTGTGTTTTCCTTTCTGATGTTACTCAAATCTTCCATTTTGCCTATGCCTTTGCATTTGCCTTTAGGTGGACTAGGAGGAGGATAAGGTGTAGGGCTCCTGGATCTTGTGTTGTATGATGATGATGCCAGAATGCACCAACCAACCTTTGGCGAGGGGAATAATAAAAAGAAAGTAAAATAAAATAAAAAGGTAGCCAAGTTAGTGAGGATCATGAGAAAATATGTGCAGTATTTAAACACATATTGCAGAAGTGTAAGTGTGTGTCCTAATTTTCGGAGCCTCGTTGTGCTCGAGGTAGGCCTAGCGACTAGTTGATTTGGAGAACTTAGATGCCAAAATTCCTCATTTCATTAATGAAAAATAGACGAATCCTAAAACTACACTAAAATAAAAAATAGGAAATAAAGTCACTAATGGCATTTGGCCTTATTACATTGATAAAAGCAAAAGGTAAACCTAGCCTACTTGGTCCCAGAAGAACCTTGCCCAGATTCAATATCCTTTATCCCATCGAACATGTTCCCTAGCTCGCGCAGTCCCAGCAGCAGGTATGTTCTGGCCAGGTGTCCTCCTTCATTTCCCTCAGCTTTCTGGCAGTCTTCAACCCTCTTGATGATTTTTCCCTCCAGCTCCACTATGCCTCGCTCCAAGTATTCCATCTTCTTGTTGGAACGAATAGCCATATCTTTCCATTCTTCGATCAACCTTTTGTTGGTTTCATGTATCGCTCGGTGCTAGTTCTCAGAGTCATCCGCTTGGGGTGATGAAAAGCAATGTGGTCATTCCAAGCCCTTCGCGGAAGTTCTTGATGGTACTGGTCCTTTTGAAGACGTTCTAAGAGCCATAGTTGCAGCAATAGGTTGCAACCCTCAAAATGCTTAGCTCCTCTTTGACAGCGCTCCAAGGATCGACAAATATCTGCTAGGATCATAGGGACAATACTAAAGGCTTGCCCGTCGATCCCCTCCATCAAGGCCTTGGTTACCATGGCTAACATGGTGTGAATCCTTTCCCTTTTTTGTTGGAAACACTATCAGTCCCAAAAAAGCATGCAATGAATACGAATACCCTACGATGGATATGACCTAGAGATGTGATGGAAAACTCGTCATGATAAGTACGGTATGACTTGCTGTGATTGTATCTTTCGTATAAGTACTCGAAGGGTATGTATGATTGTTTCAGACACTCCAACTCAGCGTTCTTCTTTAACCCCATCATTTTAAAAAAACCTCTGCTCGTGCGGTTCTCAGGTACCAACAACCCAGGGGCCTCCCAAACAAGTCCAGCTAGTCCTCCTATCTCTTCTAACAACGGCGTCATCTCAATATTCATAAAGCGGAATACGGCTCTTTCACTGTCCCAAAATAAAGTAGCGGCCTCAATCAACATGTTATTTGGTTGGATGTCCAGAAGTGACGGTAGGTTGCCCAGGTATTTCTTTACGTGTTTCTTATCACTGGAGGAAAGGTCTTCCCACCAGATTAGGAGCATTGGAGGGATATTGCTGACCATACCGAATCTAGGGACCTCGTGCTTCATTTTCTGCAAGACAAAAATAGTTAGGCCCCTACCCCCGCCAGACTCGACTATTTATACACTTATGATTAGCATACAAGCATTTAGTTCTCCAAATAAATGCATAGAACGTGATCACGTTCATTGGGATTAGGAAAACCCCGGTGGACTTTTAGACAAGGCTGTCTTAAAGGGTTACTGTGCGGACGACACATTAACCCAGCTAGGGTTGACCATGATGCATGCACAATATAACAAGAGTAAGGTTTTCTATAGGGATCTAGATTGGTACCCTTGAGCGGGCAACTCAAGGAGGAAGGAACGAAACCATCGACTGCATCTCTGATCGACTGGTTTTACCGTAAATAAGCCTTTCCTAATTTAGAGGGTGATATAAATAGGAAGAGCGCAACCACTCATCAAGTGTTGCTATAGGATTTGTATAGGCACGAGTGGAATATGATGTTGAGCATGATTATGCAGCAATAAATAAGCAATTGAAAGCATGTTGTCATGTATTTGCACGTTATGAAAGCGGTAAATACAACAGTTATAATTAAAAGCAGTTACAATGGAAAACAAAGAAACATGTCAGTTTCGTTTTCGAAAAATAAAGACTTGGAAAGAATAAACAATTAATTGCAAATAAAAGGGGAAAGGGAAAGGGAAAGGGAAAGCGAAAGGGAAAGGGAAAGGGTGCAGGTATTAACAAAGTAAATATATAATTCACAAAGCAGTTTGAAATGGTAAAAGCCTAAAATCCCCAGCAGAGTCGCCATGCAGTCGCGCCCCCTTTTTTTCCTCTCCTTTCGGATCAATCAGGGTTTTTGACATTATTGGGACAACTCATTTCCATTTGGGATAAGGGATGTGAAGGATTCGAAGTGTCGCCACCTAACGAATTAAGGTGCATTAGGGCACCTACTAAGGGTTACTTACAACACAGATTGAATAACCAGAGATCGGGTAAGGGCTTGAAATTACTTGAAGGGGAAGGTGTTAGGCACCCCTCAAAGTCGACAACTGTGGTTCTCGTCGAAACAAACTTTGTGAATTAAACAAGTAGCTCATAGTCAGTCTAAGCACACATATGTAAGCAAATAAAGGTTTGATAAATTAGGAGTCTAGGCGTAAATGAATAAAGGTTTTAAAAGATTCACAGTCTAAGCACACATGTGTGATAAAGTTTAAAAGATTCACAATCTAAGCACACGTGCGTAAAGGATGGGGGAAGTCCTAAGTTGTTTATCCTATAGGATCACATCACTGCAATGCCCGGTAATCACTCCTAAGTGAGGGGATACATGTGGCATTAGCGCACTAGTCCTTTTCTACCCTTTTACCTTACCCCTTAGCGGTTATTAAGCGAGTTTTATTTAACGAGCTCTAAGCGTGCTGTTACCCGTCCCTTCCTTGTGGTCCTGGATGAATTTAGGACCTCTAGATATAGGCAGTTCTAGACAAACCCCTAAGGTTTTTAAAAGGATAAAATTCTAGGCGATAGGAAATAACAAATAGGACTAACAGATAAGTGCAGGAAGGCAGTTAAGAGGCTTGGATTTCCCTCCACATGTAATGCACATAAGCAGCACGTCTCAAACACAAACAAGAGGCAACTTTTATTAGAGAAAAGACCTAAACAGGATATCTAAGTGAATTAATGCACAGAAATAAGCAACTTTGTTTCATGAACTCAGCAGCGGGGCCTTAATCAGCTTGCCTACTGATTTTAAACCCGTGAGTCTTTAACCAGTAAACACGATCAAAAAAAGTTTTTCAGTTTCATAAAGATTGATTTCCTAAGGCTTGCCTAGGCGTGGGACTGTGCATAATAACAATTACCAGAATTATTAGACAGTTCCGAAGCTCTTTTGCCTAAAAGCATATTGTTCTAGGTGATACGAATCTGAGAATGCAGAGATTGCTACAAGTTTTATTTTAATCATGACAATCATACGTGAGATTGTTTTATACCTTTTCATGACCTAGTAGTTAAACTAGGTTTCTTAAACAAATGCAAACAGAATCCTAGAGCATGGTATCTAATATGCACATACAAATGGCAGAATTGTTAAGACATAACTTCAAAATGCACAGAATACCTAAGGCATGATTTCTAAATGCACACGGGAGTTACATAATAGTTAAAGCATGATTTCTGAATGCACGCAAGAATAACGGGATTATTGAAACATGATTTTTAAATGCCCACAAGAGTAACAGTTTTTTATGTTAATATTATTTATTATCCTAGTAGCAGGATCTCTAAGTGATAAGCGTAAAATATGGATTAGTGACAGATGAGATGCTGAAACAGTAAATATGAAATCTTAGGAACAGGGTATCTAGTGCATGTCTGGCATGATTTGGAGGAAAATATTAGTCCTAAACATGGATTGTAATGCATATATAAAGAATGTAAAGCCTATGACATGCTTTCTACCCAATGACATTAATAGGATTATATAGCTACCCTCCCCATTTCACTAGCCATCCCCAATAATTGTTTTACAATAATTATTACAAATCATTAGCTGAATGAATTACATAAATCAATAAAAAAGAAGAAGTTAAACTATAGGAAGCCTGAAGCAGGCCCACGTGTATCCTAAGAATACCATATTTTCCATAACTTCAAACGCCCAAAGTTTCACAGCCAATCTCATGTTCGGGTGTGTCAGAGTTCCATAAGGACCTCAAGGATCCTGGGCAGTGCTCACACCCAGATTTTCATAACAGGAACTGAGTAAGAGCATTGTGGAAGGGCCAGCCCCAGTGCATTAGAGTTCAGAGGGATCTCAAAGGGATCCCAAGGCAGTCAAACACTGGAGGGGCAGAACCTAAGAACTTAAGAGTCGAGTGAGAGTGCTTGACATAGTTTTGAAAATGTTTGGGTATGAAAACAGTATTGAAAAAACTCGATTGAAGTTTTATAAATATATAGGAGTTGATTTGAAAACAGTTTGAACAAGGTCAGTATAAACATTTGAGGATTCAAACATACAGCAGAACAACTCAAAACAAGTTTCTCATCACTTAACAACCTGATTCACACAAGGGTAATTGGGAGTTGGGGACATATAACACACATAGTGAACATATAACTAATATCAGGCTAAATGCACATAATTAGTGTAGGTTTACACTCCAACTTAAAGATGCTTCACTGTCTTAGGGAGGTTAAATGATGTTAAATTGGCTCTAATTGTGATTTTTAGGCTTTACAGGAGCCAAATGTACTATTGAGAACTTAAGGTGGTGATTTGAGCTAAATTGAAGAAGCAAATCCCCTTGGGAGATTTTATGGGTGAAAGGAAGACTGAAGTTCGCTTGGACAGAATAAAAGTCCACTAGCGCGACCGTGCTAGTCCAGTTGATGGGACAGAATAGAAGTGCACTAGCGCGACCACTAGTGCGAGTATAGCGCAGTCGCGCTAATCCAGTGATCGCCCTGGCAGTATAAAACCTCACTAGCACGTCCATAGCGCGAGGACTAGCGCGACCGCGCTAGTCCCAGTTGTGCGAGTAAATTACCAGGGGCAAATCTGGAAGATTGAGGCCATTCTATTTAACCTATATAAGGTTCAACTCGTCCAAGGAAGCAATTTATCAAGGGTTGGAGGCTAATTCAAGAATAGCAAAGGCAATAGGCAAGGAGGGAAATTGGGCATCAATTCTCATCTCCCTTCCTTGTGATTTTACCATTGTCAATGAATTCTTTTGTTGTTTTCAGTACAATTATTAGTAGCTAACTTCTTTAATCTAAAGTTTTGGTGGAACCCGTTGAGGATGAGCTGATGGTTATATTAATGTAGTTTTGCTTGGTTTTCAATCTCTATTTGTTCAACTAGATTTTTGTTGTAGTTAATTAAAAGGATCCTCAATTAGCTTGTCACGACCCAGAATCCCAATCCGAGTCGTGATGGCGCCCAACAACGGGGTTAGGCAAGCCAACAATAATTGCACCAAGTGATACCTTCCCCATCTAGTTAAACAGTCAAAGATTCCAATTTATAACGACAAACATGATACTAGCCTTGAGCGGAAATAAAATCCTAGTAGATACAAGCTGAAATAAAATGCACACATAGATATACATCCCAAAACCCCAAAATATAAATATACACTACGCGTGTGTGCCAGGAACTAGTGTCACGAGTGTCATGGGCAACTACTGAATATACAATGACTACAATATATACAGAGTCTCCGTCTGAATGAAATGAGCGGAGAAATGTAACAAAAGAGCTCCCGGGTGCTGCTAGGAAGTCGACCGAGAAAGCAGCTCACTGAGAAGTATGACCACGGTATCAATATCTAGCGCCGGCCTGATAGTCAGATGTGCCAGCCTCCGGACCTGTACAGTCAAGTACAGAAAAGAAAAGAAAGTGCAGCATGAGTACATATTAAATAAATATGTACCCAGTGAGTATCTCGCCTAAACTCGAAGAAGTAGTGACGAGAGGTCGACTCGATACTCACTAGGGTCCAGCAATAGTAACATGTGATAAAATATGATGAACTACAGTAGACATGTCAGGGAAATAAGCAACAAGTAGATATACTAAAAACAGGGAAAATCCAAACAACTACTGGACTTAAACAATAAAGCACTTTCAAGAGTAAGACCACCGAATGAAACAAAAATCACAAATTCTTTGAATCCGCCGTGGCGTACGGCCCGCTCCCTTATATTTCACAATTTCGTTTCAAATCCGCCTTGGTGCACGGCCCGCTCCCTTGTATTTCACAATTTCATTTCAAATCCGCCGTGGCGTACGGCCCGCTCCCTTATATTTCACAATTTCATTTCAAATCCGCCTTGGTGCACGGCCCGCTCCCTTATATTTCACAATTTCATTTCAAATCCGCTGTGGCGTACGACCCGCTCCCTTATATTTCACAATTTCATTTCAAAGGACCTCAGAAGAACAACATGATACAAAAACATAATTTCGTAGGAAATATAGCATTAAAATAAATCGTAAGAGCATTTCAACGAAAAGAAAGAAACATATTTAAGGCATTGCAAGAAAACATACAAGGCATGATGTGGGCCTAACTACCTGGACATAACAATAATAGCCGCTACATATGGACTCTCGTCACTTGGTGTGTATGTAGCCCCCAAACAAGTTACATATAGCATATATATCACCTATGGGGACAATTCCCTCTTACAAGGTTAGAAAGGAGACTCACCTCGTGTCGAATCTACCCCTCGGACCACAATTGCGCCCGAAACTCCGAATTCTATACCCGAGGTCTCGCAACTAGTCAAAAGATATATAATAACAGCAATGCATGTACAATGTGTTAACTCATCTTAGTTATTCAATAAAATCGCTATTCTTGAAGAATTCTCAATTTCCAACCCCGGCCTCTCATGGCCAAATTCCGGAAATTTTCGAAGGAATGAACTACCCGAAGCCTAAGGATCGTAATTACATAATTTATTTAGGAATTTTTGGCTAAAAATGAAGTTTCACTATTTTACCAAAACCCCACATTTTTCTGTCAATTCCTATGAATTTTTAAGATTATTGGAAGAGGATTTTATTTGAATTTGATGCTAAAAGTCATGAAAAACGGACTAGGAATCACTTACCTTGATGAGTTTGAACTTGGGCAGTCCTTTCCCTAGCTTGGAGGAGCTCTAATGGAGGTTGGGTATTGAATAATGAAGAAGAATCCCGTAATTGGACATTTAAGTACTGCCCAGGAAAACCTTCACTGCNAATTCCTATGAATTTTAAGATAATTGGAAGAGGATTTTATTTGAATTTGATGTTAAAAGTCATGAAAAACGGACTAGGAATCACTTACCTTGATGAGTTTGAACTTGGGAAGTCCTTTCCCTAGCTTGGAGGAGCTCTAATGGAGGCGGGGTATTGAATAATGAAGAAGAATCCCGTAATTGGACATTTAAGTACTGCCCAGGAAAACCTTCACTGCGATCGCGACACAAGGCCTGCGATCGCGAAGGCCAACTGGCCGGACCTCTGTGATCGCGGCAGAGGTCCTGCGATTGCGAAGAACAATTGGCAAGACCTCTGCGATCGCGGCAGTGGTCCTGCGATCGCGTAGAACAATCTCACCCGGCCCAGATGCTACTCAATGCGATCACAAGAAACGGGCTGCGATCGCGAAGGTGTGGAACCCAGACCTCTGCGATCGCAAAGGGGAAGCTGCGATCGCATAGAGAAACCGACAGCCCCGCAAAATCCTTCTCCGCGATCGTAACCCACCTTCTGCGATCGCAGAGAAGGAAACCAGACATCAGATTTTCTGGTTTTCTAACTTAGCTCCCGGGGGTCCAAAACACACCTGAGCCCCCCGGGACCCCGTCCAAAAGAACCGGCAAGTCTGTATTCGTGATACGGACTCGCTTGAACTCTTGGAACATGAAAAACAACAACAGAACTCGAAATCAAACCCCAAAACCAAATTAATCAAACTTAAGAACTTTGAAATTCTAGAATTCACTTCAACGCGCCGAGCCGGCCTAAACTACTTGAAATGACTTAAAAATTATCAGACAAGTTATAAATGACACAACAGAACTATTCCGGTCTCGGAATTTCAATCAGACCTCGGGAACATAAAATCACGTTCCAAACCAAATTTCAAATTCTATGAGATTTCTCAAAACTTCATTAACTCCAATTTTCCTCATTTCATCTGAAACCAATCAAATCAAGTCCGTTTTACACCAAATTTCACAGATAACTTATATAACACATATTGAACCTGTTCTGGGCTCCAAAATCATAATACGGGCCCGGGAGCACAGGTTTCACATCAAGGTTCATTTTTATAAGCCATTAATATTTTCATAAAATAATTTTCTTTAAAAATTCATTTCTCGGACTTGGGTCCTCGGAATTCGATTTCGGGCATATGCCCAAGTCCCATATTTTCCTACGGACTTCCTGAACCGTTGGATCACGGATCCGGGTCTGTTTACCAAAAATGTTGACCAAAGTCAACTTTATTTAATAAATTATAACAAATTTAACTCTTAATCAAGTTTTTCACACAAAGGCTTCCCGGATACGTGCCCGGGCTGCGCACGCACATCGAGGTGAGATTAATGGAGGCTTTCGGGCTTCGGAATATAGTCCAAATTAGATGCACATAAGATGACCCATTTTTGGGTCATCACATAGCTGTTCTTATTTAGTGTGTATCTACTCGAAAGAGAGTGCATATTTAGGTAATTGTTGAACAACATCACTACCAAATTATAAGAGAGATCCATAACCGAGGGTTTAAAGGTTGGATTAGAGATAACGATACCTTGGGTGCAATCTAAAGTGGACTGTAATACAAGTTAGCTAGCGTAACTCGAGAGAGTGCGTCTAGTAGATTATCATAATTACTTGAGAGATATTTATGATATCCTGAGTGTTCATGATTGATAGAGATATTTAAGCCAAAACTATAGGAAATGTACAAGAAGAGATTCCATCAACGGGGAAACCATAACCTTAGACCTTTATCGTAATTGTTTACACCTCAGTATTAGTTATTAGTTATTCTTTAGCTTTCTTATTTTCGTTTAGTTGTAGTAGTAAAAATCCCGAAAATTAATATTCATAGATTTTGGGAAATTGATTATTGAGAATCTAGTAGTCTAACAACAACAATTGATAGGTTGGTTCCCTGTGGGACTTGACTCTGAGCTAAATACTCAGATTATATTTGCAACGCCCGCTTAGTCTTTATTAGACATAGTTGAGCGTGATCAAATTTTGGCGTCGTTGCAAGGGAATTAACGGTATTATCAGTTGTAGTTGGAAGAAAATATAAAATTCTTAAGTGTAATCAATTTTCTTCGATTTCATTCATATATTGAATTTCTAACGGTTGCTAAATAGGTTGTACAGGTGCATGCTTAGAAACTCATCGAGAACTGGTGAAGTATTTGACGCCTTACCAGACCCCGAGAAAGTTTTCAAGGCCTTGAACAGGGCCAACCGAAAAAGCAAGCAATAACCCACAATTGAACAAATTGAAACAGACATGGCAGATCTTAATGACAGGAACAAAAACAATGGGGAAGACGTGGTTGACCCAACTGGGCATGGTGTTGCCCCTGTGGTGCCTATGGTACCAGAGGTGCCTATATATGACTGGGACCAACCCACGATGGAGAATTTGGCCACCGCAATAAAAGTCCCTCAAATACAGGCTGAGTCCTTTCAGATCACAAATAATTTGCTGCACTTGTTGCAGAATAAGGGACTATTCTCGGGGTCATACATTGAGGATTCCTTACAACATCTGAAGAATTTCCTGTCGATTTTGCATGACTCAGAGGCAACCAAATGTCACTCCGGAGGCAATAAGACTGTTGTTGTTTCCGTTCTCAGTGATAGGAGTCACCCAGACTTGGCTAAACTCGCTCCCTATCAATTCCATTGCTACATGGGAGGAGTTAGTTAAGCAGTTCCTAAACAAGTTCCATCCACCAAACAAAACGGCTCAACAAATTGATGAAATCTTGAGCTTCAGACATAAGACTACAGAGTCACTGCAAGAAACATGGGAACAGTTCAAATGAATGTTAGTTATCTGCCCACACCATGGTATTCCAGAGCAGATGTTGAGGCAGCGATCTTATATGGGTCTGGCAGACAGTGTTAAGGCAAATGTTGATGCTTCAGTTGGTGGAGCATTCCTGAGCAAAACATGGAGAGAGAGCCAGAGCTTACTTGATAAAATGGCACAAAATTCAGGGTGGACAACCAAGGGTGCACTTATTGCCCCAGTCATTCACTCAGTGCCATTAGATCCGTCCAACACTATTGCTGAAAATATGGCAACTTTGATGACACGGATGAGCAAACTTACGAAGAAGGTAGATGAGTCGGGGCAAAAACAACAAGTACATATTCTGGAGACTACCAATGGGGGATTATGCACATATTGCATTAGTCAACCACTTGGTATTCAGTGGAATGCTGAATGTGATCATCCTCATTACCCGAAAAATATGAATTATGTGTCAAATTATGGAGGCCAATGACATGGTGGACAGAATTGGGGTCAACAAGCTCAACCTTACAAGCCACCTCATCAGCAGCATAACAGTAGAAACATGGGTGCCATGAGACCTCATGGTAATGTGGCGCCTTACTAAAAGCCACAAGGGTTCAATAATCAAAATCAGTAGTAGGCGTATCACCCCCCACAGCAACAACATGGGGGGAGACAAGAAGATGGGTTTTTCGGACTTGAAACAATGATGCAACATGTTATTGGGTCAACTTCCAAAATCAGTGAGAGAGTAGATGCACACGAATCAGCTATTAAAAATATTGAAGTGCAGATGGACCGGATCTCAATATCTTTGAATAATCGTCCTCTTGGGACTTTGCCTGTAGACACTCAGGTAAATCCTAAGGACCATGGCCCAAAGCAGCTGATGGAAGTGAGTCTCCGTAATGGCAGGGACTTAGACTTGGAGCAGGAGAGAGCTCGTGAAAGCAGACAGCCCCAGACACTGATATCAGTGCCGATTGAACTTTATGATTCAACAAACCTAACCAAGGTGACAGTGCAGCCTGCTGAAAGAGAACCCAGTGCGCAAAGTTAGGCTGAAAAAGAAATGGAGATAGCCCAGGAGCCGGTAGTTGAGGTAGTGGATGAAAAAGAAAAATCCCAAATCACTGGGAAAAAGAAACCCCCAACACCATTCCCACAGAGGCTGGCCAAGTACCAGAAAGACGAACAGTACAAAAAGTTCTTGGATATGCTGAAGCAGATACAAGTAAACAATCCTTTAATTGATGCTCTGAAGGAAATGCCTGGCCATGCGAAGATGATGAAGGACTTGATGTCCCGAAAATTTAATTTCCAAGACTTGGCAACAGTGACTCTTACTCAGACTTGCAGTGCTGTACTGACACGACCAATTGTAGAGAAGCTGTCGGTTCCAGGGAGTTTTACAATTCCCTGCACCATTAGCAATTTTACTTTTTCCAAAGCACTGTGTGATTTGGGGGCCAATATTAATCTCATGCCCCTGGACATTTACAAGAGATTGGGGATTGGTAGATCCAGACCAACTTCTATGTTATTGCAGCTGGCTGACAGGACGGTAAAGAGACCGTCAGGCATTCTGGATGATGTATTGGTGCAAGTGGAAAAGTTTGTGTTCCCTGCTGATTTTGTGATACTGGATTGTAGAGTGGATGAGGAGATTCCTATAATTTTGGGAAGTCCGTTCTTGGCGACAGGCAGAGTCCTCATTGATTGTGAAACTGGGGAGCTCAAGATGAGGCTAAACGATGAAGAAATCACATTCAATGTGAAACATCCATGAGGCGACCGAGTGAATTTGCCAACTGTTCTCTCATTGATGTTGTAGATGTGATAGTGGAGGAAGATGATGCGTCCTTAACTATTGAGGACCCCCTTGCTGCATGTTTGATGAATTTGGGTGAGGTAAATGGGGAAGAATTGGCAGAATGGGTGTTAGCACTTGAAGGAAAAGGGGTCTGGCCAAGGGCACTCAAGTTTGAGCCATTGCACTTAGAGAAGAGAGAGAGCCCGCCAGCCAAACCATATGTTGAGGAGCCACCCAAGATGGAGTTGAAACCACTGCCAGCCCATCTCAGGTACGCATTTCTTGGACCTAACTCTACTCTACCTGTTATTATCTCATCAAGCTTTTTAGATGTGCAGGCAAATAAGCTTTTCCAGGTACTCAAAGAATGCAAGATTGGCATTGGGTGGACCATGGCAGACATCAAAGGAATCATCTCGGCATACTGCATGCATAAAATTCTCTTGGAAGTGTCGCACCCCTCTTTTTTCCTCGCGGAGTCCGGGGTTTATGACATTTGGTTGAGGCAACTCGTTCCTTTTGGGAACGAGGTTTTTGAGTTTTGAAGAGCTGCCACCTAACGATTTTGCGGTGCGTTAGGGCACCTAAAGGGGTTCATTTGTAACTAAGTTGATAACCAGAGACAGGGTAAGGGCTTGAAATTATCCTAAGGGGAAGGTTTTAGGCACCCCTCAGGATCCACAAATGTGGTTCCTGGCCAACCAACTTTTTGTGAATTTGTACAATTTAGCAAATAAACAAATAAGGCTAAAGTAGTAGGGGATTTGAGTCTAAGATATGTGAGAAAACAATTAAATGAAGAACTAGCTTTTGAAAAGAATTACAATCTAAGCATGTTTATTAAAAGAAAGTGAAGGGATGTCCTAGGTTTGTTTCTAATATGGATCACATCAATGCAATACCCGGTATGACACTCATAAAATAGGGGCTACACGTGGTATTAGCGCACCGGTCATCATATCCATATTCTACCATTTCCCGCCCCGTGAAGGTAACTAAAGCGCGTGTTGGTCACGAACTCTATTGCATGCTACTGCTATCTGTTCCTTTCCTATCGGTCCCAGAGGATTTTGGGACTTCTATCCTATAAGGAGGGTGCTAGGCAGACCCTCAGGTTTTAAAGGTGAAAATTCTAAGGCGACATATAATAAACAAGTAGGACTGCAGATAGGGAAAAAGCATGGAAAGCATATAAAGGCTCAAGTATTCCTCCACACACAGTACTCGTAAACAACATGACTCATACACAACTAAGGTCCAGACTAAGATCCTAGGCATGGTGTCTAAATGACAATAGCAAAGTCAGATTTATTACATAACTCAGAGAGGAAGTCCTAATCAGGCTTGCCTACTGATTTTAGTATGTGATAGTTAAACATAATCACAAAGAATGATCTGGTTTCATTTCTTATAGTTGATTACCTAAGGCATGCCTAGGCGTATAACAGTGTTCATAGTTGTTAACAGTTTCATGTCGTATACCTAATAACGGGCAGTTCTAAGTGTTGTAGATAGACTAATTTTACCAATTTGTAGAATAAGAGGACTGTTTTAGACATGTGTATTTAAACTATATGTGTCACGACCCAAAACCGGTCTAGGTCGTGATGGCGCCTAACGGTGAGCTTAGGCAAGCCAACAAACAACAATAACAATGAAAGTGCGGAATACAATAACAACGTGGGGTAGGGCCGTAGAAAACAAGCTGAACCACAGCTAGGCCCAGTACATATACAACCCCGATAACTACAACAAGTGTGTGCCAGGACTAGTGTCACAGTGTCAACGGGCGGCTACATAGATACAACAGTAGAAATATATATACAAAATATAAAAGCCGCAGTCTGGAACAAAAGACTGAGAAAAAATGAAACTGGGAAGCTCTAGAGGTGCTGTCAGGATGACGCCAAGAAGACAGCTCACCGTGTGGAACGACGCCGCGATCAGTATCTATCAACAAGCGGACCACCAGACGAACCAGCCTCAGTACCTGCATAGTCAAGTGCAGAAAAAGAAAGAAAGTGCAGCATGAGTACATA
>ML482420.1:2233-18726 GCA_005239535.1 Nicotiana rustica | reverse complement strand
TATATATATATATAAAATTTTAGAAAGAGAATCTTTAAGGACAAAGTTCTTTCAAAATACACGACTTTCAAATATATTTCCCCAATAAATGCCTTTCAAATATCATTTCTGCAAGACAAATGCTTTTCAAATATATCTTTGAAATAAAGGTCCTGCAGACGTAATTTTCTTTAAGGCAAATACCTTTTCAGCTATATTTTTCAATAAAGTATTTCGATCATAATCTCCTCAAGATAAATCTACCGGAACCCAGTCCGTAACTCAGAATTTGTCATGCAGTACAGGGGAAAAGCTTCTGGAATACGTCTGTACTCCTAATTTAAATATGCAATGCAGTACAGGGGGAAGCTCTTGGAATACGCTTGTAGTCCCAATTTAAATATGCAGTGCAGTACAGGGGGAAAGCTACCGGAATACGTCTGTAGTCCCAATTTAAATATGTAATGAAGCCAACTGAGGAAAACAACCAGAATGCGACAGAACAACATACATTGACACAACAGGCGCAAAAGTAACAAAAGACAGAATGCAAGGTGTGACGAGCAAATCAATACAAAGACTTGAATCACAAGAATGGTAAAACTCACTCATAAGAAGTAGCCACTGAAGGGAATGCCAAGCACAAGTGAAACGATATAACGAGGGGAAAACAAAACAATTGTAGGAACGATTCACAAATATCCAAGCCATCAATAAGAAACCAATCATCACGGCATGGGAAACAGCTATAACCAATCTCGCCTAAACAATCAGCTTTACGAAATAAAACTCAGCTTGAACAATGCTCAATAATAGGCAGCACCAAGGAAATATCATCAACATAGGTGTTTATAAAATTAAACCTGAGTAGCACTTAAGAGGAAAATCATATAATTCACAATCTATGACTCACGGGCATGCTTGGAACTAACGTATAGATATTCCAATTTCTTCTAAACAATTATAGGGCGAGATTATACTAGTTCTAGTCAAATTGGCAGTTTATGAAGGAAGAAATAGCACAACGGTAGGAAAGGTAAAGTCTTCATTTAAGTCAATTAAGATCAATTAAGAAACAAGGGACACTAAGCAAGTAATTTCTAATTTGAACAGGAATAAATGAAACTAGCAATCAGGAACTCAAATGTGACAATTACAACTTCATACACGGGGGATATAAGGGCCTACGAATTTTAAAAGGCCAATCTATTTGCAAATAAGTCCGAGTACGCACTTGTCACCTCGCGTACACGGGCTACAATCAACATAGAATACTCAATCCTAAGGGGTAGTTCCCCCACATAAGGTTAGGCAAGATATTACCTCGAAGACGACAACCGGTACTCTAAAATGGACTCCTCGGGTGAAAAGACGTTCGAACGGCTCAAAATCAACTAAAGCAACTTCAAAATACACATAAAACGTATAAGGAACTATTCCTAATAATAAAGTTTCAATCTTTACAAAATTATAAAAATCGACCCAAAAGTCGACCCCCAGGCCCGCACCTCAGAACGCGACAAATTTTAAAAAATCCGAACACCCATTCCGATACTAGTTCAACCATACAATTTTTATAAAATTACGATATCATTTGGTCCCTCAAATCATGATTTTTCAATTTAGGAATTTCCTTTCAAAACCCACATTTTCATCAACTCAAAACTCAAATTAAATGATAAAAACAAGGACTGATTCATGGAATATATTTAATTCTAGTGGAAGAATGCTTACACATTCGATTTGTGTGAAAAACCATCAAATAATCGCCAAGAACCGAGCTCTAGAAGTCCAAATATGATAAAAATGGTGAAACCCCCGATTTTGAAAACTTATATTTTGCCCAGGTTTTTAAAGCATCGCGATCGCGGGAATTCGTATGCGATCGCGTAGAGGAAAATATTATTGGCCAAAAATGGTTCTATGCAATTGCGTAGAGACAATTGCGATCGCATAGGAGGTAATTATGCTACTGACCGGATTACACTATGCGATAGTGGAACATGACTTGCGATCGCGAAGAGGAAAAGGGAAGGATGCTTGGGTTGTACTTCGTGAATGCGAAGGTGCGCACGCGAACATGGACGGGAAAAGGGTGGAGTTACGCGATCGCATCGGTCTTTACGCGATCGCGAAGAAGAATTTTGAGGCGACCAGCAGAAGCACATCACGATCGCGAAAGAAACCATGCGATCGCGATGAAGGAATTTCAGACACCAAAAGACAACAGCTCAAAATTGGAAGAAAATGGCTCGTAGCCCATCCGAAACACACCTGAGGCCCCGGGACCCCGTCTAATAATACAAAAAAGTCATATAACCTAACACGAACTCGCTCGAGATTTCAAATCACATAAAACAACACCAAAACGACGAATCAAACCAAAAATCAAACTTATGAATTTTCAAAACTTCAAATATCAAAACTCGTGCCGAAACCTATCAATTCAACCCGGAATGACGTGAACTTTTGCAGACAAATCATAAATGACACGACGGACCTACAAACGCTCTCGTAATTCTATTCCGAGCCCGATATCAAAATTTCACCTATCAACAGAAATCGCCGAAATTCTAGCTTTCGCCAAATTACCTCAAATTACTCTACGGACCTCCAAAACCAATTCCGGACACGCGCCTAAGTCTAAAATCATCATACGAAGTTGCTGACATCACCCAAAACGCATTCCAAGACCGTTTACACAAAAGTCAAACCTACGGTCAACTTCCATCACTTAAGCTTCAAAAATTGAAATTTGCCTCCCAACTCGACTCCGTATTATCCAGTAACTGAATCCAACCACGCACGCATGTCGGTATTGTAACGACCCGATCGGTCGTTTTGAGAGCTAGCACCCCGATCCACTAATAACTTCTTCTCCCATGTCTATTTATGTTATTGAAACTTGTCGGAGCGTTGAGTGGTAAAATCTAGAGTGATTTTGGATACTTAGTCCTTAAGTGTGGATTTTTTCTTTTGAAATCAGGCTGTAGCTAGAACTGTGTGAAGAAAAATCCGGAATGGAATTTCTTCGACTCTGTTAGCTCCGTAGGGTGATTTTAGGGTTAGGAGCGTGTTCAGAATGTGTTTTCGAGGTTGGTTGTAGATTTAGGCTTGAATTGGCTAAAGTTGGAATTTCGGCAATTTTGGCCGATAAGTGAGATTTTGATATTGGACTCGGAATGGAAGTTTGAAAGAAACAGGAGGTCCGTAATGTCATTTATGACCTGTGTGCAAAGTTTGAGGTCATTCGGATGAGTTTAGACGTGTTTCTGCATCGGATGCGAATTCTAGAAATTTCATAAGTTCTTAAGCTTGAAGCTACGCATATTTGATGATTTTGATGTTATGAGACGTGTTTTTAAGGCTCGATCAAGTTTGAATGAGGTATTAGGGTCAGTTGGTAGTTTCGGTTGAGGTCCCCGCGGCCTTCGATGTGTTTCCAGTGTTCAAACGGGCATTTTGGCCTTATAGACTTAGTTGGTTTTGCTGGTTTTTCACCATCAGTGTTTTGTTCTCCGTGATCGCAGGTATTACTCCGCGATCGCATAAGGTATATATGGGAGGCCTGTGATTTGTTCTTCGTGATCGCACAATGATAACCGCGATCGCAGTGCATGGGAATATTGGTCTCCATGATCGCATAGCATAAGGCGTGATCGCATAGTAGATATTACGTCTGAGGAAAGGGCCAACGTTTGTTTTCCGTGATCGCAGGACACCATACGCGATCGCATAGCTTTGAGGGCAGGGGATCCGCGATCGCATACTTGTAGGTGTGAATGCGATGAAGGATTTCTGGCGCATGTAAGCTTACCCTCCGCGATCGCGACTCGTTATACGCGATCGCATAGTAGAAATGACTGGGCAGTCTTTTAAAAGTCTAATTCCTAGGGTTTATGTTATTTTCATCATTTTTGATTTTTGAGAGCTCGAGAGAGGCGATGGTTTGAGGCATTTGCACTTGGGTAACTTGGATAAGTAATCTCTAACCATTATAGATCAATTTCCATGATTCTAATCTTAATTTCCACCTCTAATTTCGAAAATCTTGGGTAGAAAGAGGGGAAATGGGATGAACTTCATGGACCAAAATATTGAGTTTTGATTGGATGTTTGACCTCTGATTTGAGAGATTCCTATATGGTTAGACTCGTGAGTGAACGAGTGTCCGGAAATATAATTTTTACCTGATTTCGAGACGTGGGCCCAGGGGACGTTTTGGGCGAATTTCCTAATTTTGCGTATTAGCTTCGAGTTAATTAGCTATTGTTTTCCCCTGAAATGATATTTATATTATACAATCGAATTGAATAGATTTTGGCCACCCGGAGTCATATACTCTTGGCAAGAGCGTCGTATTGAGTTGATTAGCGTAGTCAAGGTAAATGGCTTTCCTAACTCTGTGTTGGGGATTTCCTTTAGGCATTTTTATACTGATTTTACTATGTTGACGCCGTGTATGTGAGGTGACGAGTGCATACAGGGTTATGGTTGCTAAATTCCCGCTTTTTCCTCCCATGTCATAATTCACTTCATTCCTATATTACCGCTTCATGTTATAACTGATTAGTTAGCTTAGGAATGAGCATGCCTACCTATTTTCATTGAATTCCCCGTATTTGCTACTATTTGATCCATGCTTAGGTAGTTTTACCTTATTCTTGCCTATTGTTATCCTGAATTGTTTAATTACGTCGTATCTGATAGCATTCTGCATCTCATATTTAAATTGGGACTACAGACTGAGATTCGGGAGCTTTCCCCCTGTACAGCATAGCATATTTAAATTGGGACTATGGACTGAGATCTGGGAGCTTTCCCCCTGTAGTGCATATCATATTTAAATTGGGACTACAGACTGAGATCTGGGAGCTTTCCCCCTGTACTGCGTTGCATATTTGCTGTTGAGATATATGTTGTGCTGAGCCGAGAGTTTTTCTTTATTATTTCTTCCAATTTTCCTTTAAACTCTGCTTACTTTAGCTATTCATATGTCATTGTTCAAACTTATAACTGTCTTATTTTCAAACTCAGTAGAGCCTTAACCTGACCTCGTCACTACTTGACTGGGGTTAGGCTTGGCACTTACGGAGTACCGAATGTGGAGTACTCACGCCCTTTCCTGCGCATGTTTTACCCATGTGCAGATCCAGGTACTGGTACGCAGAGTTTTGGCTAGGAGTACTACAACACTTGCTCAGGAGACCGCGAGGTAATTTTGCCGCGTCCGCAGAATATCACGTGTCCCCATCTACTCTACTATAGGCATAGGAGATAGACATATACACAATTTCCTTATTCCATTGTATAGAGCTATAGTTGTATAAAGCTTGTGNNNNGGTTTTGGGAGAGTGAAAGCTGTAAATGCCGAGCGGCTTAAGTTTTATAGTTATTGCTACATCTTTATTGTTTATTTCTGTGTTGTCTTATTTTTCCGCATATTTTAGGCTTACCTAGTCATAGGAACTAGGTGCCATCACGATCCCGTTTGGAGGGTTAATTCGGGTCGTGACAAGTTGGTATCAGAGCGTCTAGGTTCATAGGAGTCAAAAGTCACAAGTCGGTTTATTATAGTCTCGCGGATCGGTGCGGAGATGTCTTCATCTATCTTCGAGAGGCTATGTAACGGTTAAGAACAATCATATTCTTTGGAACTCCTTATCGTGCTAGTTACTGTCATCAAAATTCTTAAACTCTATTCTATTCTTGCTTACAGATGGTTCGTACTCGTACCGGACGTACTGATAACCAGGCACCCGAGCCCCCAGCCAGAGCCGTCAGAGGTAGGGGCAGGGGCAGAGGACGAACACACGGTGTAGCCCGAGAACCGGCGAGAGCAGAGGCAGAGGATCCCCCAGCAGCCACAGTTGGAGGGGCACATGAGGTCCCTACTATTATTCCAGCCCTCCAGGAGACATTGGCTCAGTTTTTGAGTGCCTTCAATACTCTGCCTCAGGCGGGATTACTTTTGATAGCCCCAGCTACATCCCAGGCCGGGGGAGGGACACAGACTCCCGCAGCCCGTACTCCTGAGCAGAGGGTTCATATTGGGTAGGTTCCAGAGTATATTCATATGCCCCCAACAGCTCCAGCTCAGCATGAGACTAGGGTAGGTGTTCCTGAGGCAGAGCAGCTTCGACTTGAGAGGTACAAGAAGTACCACCCACCTGAGTTCAGCGGACTAGCTTCGGATGACTCCTTGTGTTTTCTTGAGGGGTGTCATCGCATTCTCTGCACTATGGGTATTGTGGAAACGAGTGAGGTTTCTTTCACTGCTTTCCAGCTGATGGGAGCAGCTTATCAGTGGTGGCGTGCTTTTGAGCTTAGTAGTCCGGACGAGGCAGCTTCACTTACTTTGGCTAAGTTCTCAGAGATGTTCCTACTTGAGTTTGTCCCTTAGAGCCTCAGGGATGCCTAGCGTGTAGAGTTTGAGCAGCTACGCCAGGGTGCTATGATTGTGTCAGACTATGCAGTTCGTTACAGCGATTTGGCTCGTCATGCACCAGCTTTGGTTGCCACTGTCAGAGAGAGGGTTCGACGCTTTATTGAGGTACTCCACCCCAGTATCTGAAATAGTATGGCCATGGAGCTTGAGACAGACATCACTTACCAGCAGGCCGTGAGTATCGCCCGGAGGATTGAGAATATGTTGGACTGAGACAGGGATGAGAGAGATTCCAAGAGGTCTCGAGAGACCGGTCACTTTTCAGGAGCTCGTGCACATGCAGCACGCTATGGTAGGGGTTTTGTGAGTCGCCCTGTTCATTCCACTCTTCCAGCAGCCAGTGGTATTCCAGCTCCTTCCAGACCTCAGAAGCCTTACTATGCACCGTCAGGATCTCAGGTGCCTTCAGCTCAAGGTGCTATCACTAGCCAGTTCAGAGTCAGCAGCAGCCGCCATGTCCTCCGAGGGGTTGTTTTGGTTGTGGTGACCCTCATCATGTGATCAGAGATTGCCCCAGATCTAGGAGGGGTGCACCACCTCAGACTTATCAGGTTCCACGTCTTCCACCTGGTCCTCCAGCTATTCCTCCAGCCCCAGCTACTACCCCACCACCTCAAGAAGCTCGAGGTGGAGGTCAGGAAGGTCGAGGTCGCCCTAGAGAGGGAGGCCAGTCCAGGTACTATGCTCTTCCAGCCCGATCTGTGGCTATTGCTTCGGATTCAGTCATTACAGGTATTGTTTTCATTTGTTATAGGGATGCCTCGGTATTATTTGACCCAGGCTCTACATATTCGTATGTGTCTTCTTATTTTGCTTCACATCTGGGGATATCTCGGGATTCTTTGATTTCCCCCGTTTATGTTTCTACTCTTATGGGAGATTGTCTTATTGTGGACCGCGTATATCAGTCGTGTTTGATTGTTATCAGTGGTTTTGAGACGAGGGCTGATTTACTATTACTCAGAATGGTAGATTTTCATGTTATATTGGGTATGGACTGGTTGTCTCCCCACTATGCTATTCTTGATTGTCATGCCAAGCCTATGACGCTGGCTATGCCAGGATTATCGAGGTTAGAGGTTAGAGGTTCCTTAGAGTACACTCCCCGCCAAGTCATTTCTTTTCTTAAGGCTCGGCGGATGGTCGAAAAGGGGTGTGATGCATACTTGGCTTATGTGAGAGATGTCAGTGTTGAGACCCCTACAGTTGAGTCTATCCCCGTTGTTAGGGACTATCCTGATGTTTTTCCAGCTGATCTTCCGGGTATGACGCCCAATAGAGACATTGATTTTGGCATTAACTTGTTGCCGGGCACTTAGCCCATTTCCATTCCTCCCTATCGCATGGCTCCTCCTAGGTTAAAGGAGTTGAAGGAGCAGTTGCATGAGTTGCTTGACAAAGGTTTCATCAGGCCCAGTGTATCACCTTGGGGTGCTCCGGTGTTATTTGCGAAAAAAAAGGATGGTTCGATGCGTATGTGCATTGACTACCGGTAGCTGAATAAGGTGACAATGAAGAACATGCACCCATTACCCTGTATTGATGATTTATTTGACCAGTTATAGGGTGCTAGGGTGTTCTCCAAGATTGATCTTCGTTTGGGCTATCATCAGTTGAAGATTCGGGATCCAGATATCTCGAAGACTGCCTTCAGGACCAGATATGGCCACTATGAGTTCCTTGTTATGTCATTTGGGCTGACCAATGCCCCAGCAGCCTTCATGCACCTGATGCACAACGTATTTCGGTCGTATCTTGATACTTTCGTCATCGTGTTCATGATGACATTCTGGTATATTCTCGATTCTAGGAGGACCATGAGCAGCATTTGAGGACCGTGCTTCAGACATTGAGAGAGAGGAAGTTGTATCCAAATTTTCTAAGTGTGAATTTTGGCTTGATTCTGTGGCATTTTGTTTGCAAGTCACATCAGTGCAGGCGCAGCGTAGCGTCATGGTAGCGTTAGCTATGCTCGACTAACAGGATGAGTCATGTGATTGACCTGACATTTTATTGAGATGAACTTCGAGCTGCTGAACCGACAACGTGTTTTTCTGCTTGTTTTGGAAGCTTGAAACGACAGAGTGCAAGGCCATAAATTGGAACACATTGATTCCGCTCGTTCCCGTCCTTCGCTTCAGGACCTGTCCCTTGGTGTGGTCAGTACTCCATACTGTCAGGTAGCGAAGCTTACACTTGTTCACTAATTATGACGGTTCACCAGGGCCTCTTTCCTCCTCTTTTTTCTGCTCACTCGTAGGGGTCGGGACCCCCACAAAGGGGGAGGGAGTCGACTTAGGCCATGTGGTATCTTCGGATGGGATCAAGGTGGACCCGAAGAAGGTAGAGGCGGTGCAGAGTTGTCCTAGACCATCTTCCGCTACCGAGATTCGTAGTTTCCTCGATTTGGCTGGGTATTATCGCCGTTTTGTGGAGGGATTTTCATCCATTTCAGCGCCCATGACAAGACTGACCCATAAGGGTGCACCTTTTATATGGACTAAGGAGTGCGAGGAGAGCTTTCAGAAGCTCAAGACAACCCTAACTACAACTCCAGTGTTAGTATTACCCACAGGTTTAGGGTCATATACAGTCTATTGTGATGCTTCGAGGATTGGCCTAGCAGCAGTGTTGATGTAGGACGGTAGGGTGATTGCCTACCCGTCAAGACAGTTGAAGGTGCACGAGAAGAACTACCATGTGCATGATATTGAGTTGGCAGTGATTGTTCACGCCCTGAAGATATGGCGTTATTATTTATATGGTGTTCCATGTGAGATATTCACGGATCACTGGAGCTTGCAGCACATATTCAGGCAGAAGGGTCTTAATTTGCGCCAGCGTAGGTGGTTGGAGTTACTCAAGGATTATGACATCACTGTATTATACCACCCGGGAAAGGCTAATATGGTGGCCGACGCCTTGAGCCGCCGGGCGGAGTGTTTGGGTAGTTTGGCATATCTTCGTGCAGCTGAGAGGCCCTTAGCCTTGGATGTTCATTCCTTAGCCAGTCAGTTCGTGAGGCTGGATCTTTGTGAGCCTCACTGAGTATTTTCTTGTGTTGTTGCTAGATCTTCTCTTTATGACCGCATTCGGGAGCGCCAGTATGATTATCCCAACCTTCGGGCTCTTCAGGATAGAGTTCATCAGGGTGATGTTAGGGATGTGGCCATAGGTGATGATGGTGTGATGAGGATGCAGGGCTGTATTTGTGTGCCCAACGTAGATGGGCTTCGGGAGTTGATTCTTGAGGAGGCCCATAGCTCGCGGTATTCCATCCATCCGGGTACCGCGAAGATGTACCAGGATCTGAGACAACACTATTGGTGGCGAAGGATGAAGAAGGATATAGCGGAGTTTGTAGCCAAGTGTCTCAATTGTCACTAGGTCAAATGTGAGCATCACAGACCGGGAGGATTACTTCAGCAGATTAAGCTTCCAGAGTGGAAGTGGGAGCGGATCACCATGGATTTTGTGGTTGGACTTCCTCGGACCTTGGGGAATCATGATGTTATTTGGGTGATTGTGGACCGGCTGACCAAATCAGCTCATTTCATTCCAGTGTTGACTACATACTCTTCTAAGATATTGGCCCAGATCTACATTCGGGAGATAGTCCGGTTGCACGGTGTACTGGTGTCCATTATATTAGATCGAGGTCCTCAGTTCACCTCACACTTCTGGAGAGCTTTGCATAGTGACTTGGGTACCCAGATAGATCTCAGCACAGCATTTCACCCTCAGACGGACGGACAGTCTAAGCGCACGATTCAGATTCTCGAGGATAGGCTCCATGCCTGTGTCATGGATTTTGGAGGGTCATATGATCGATACTTTCTTCTTGCATAGTTTTCTTATAATAACAGCTACCAGTCCAGCATTCATATGGCGTCGTATGAGGCTTTGTATGGTAGGCGGCGCAGGTCTCCAATAGGATGGTTTGAGTCGGGCGAGGCCCGATTGTTGGGTACAGACTTGGTTCAGGATGCCATGGACAAGGTGAAGGTGATCCAGGAGAGAATTCGCACAGCTCAGTCCAGGAAGAAGAGTTATGCAGACCGGAAGGTTCGTGCCTTGGCATTTATGGCTGGTGATCGGGTTTTTCTTCGGGTATCGCCTATGAAGGGGGTCACGAGATTCGGGAAGAAGGGTAAGCTGAGTTCGAGGTTCATTGGCTCTTTTGAGGTGTTGCAGCGGGTTGGGTAGGTTGCTTATGAGTTGGCCCTGCCTCCCAACCTAGCAGGAGTTCATCCGGTATTCCACGTTTCCATGCTCTGGAAGTATCACGGTGATCCGACTCATGTTTTGGATTTCAGCTCAGTCCAGTTAGATAAGGATCTATCATATGTTGAGGAGCCTGTGGCTATATTAGACAGGCAGGTCAGGAAGCTCAAATCAAAGGATATTGCCTCAGTCAAGGTTCAATGGAGGGGTCACCCGGTCGAGGAAGCGACTTGGGAGACCGAGCAGGATATGCGGAGTCAGTACCCTCACCTTTTCACAGCTTCAGGTATGTTTCCATACTCGTTCGAGGACGAACAATATTCTTAAGAGGGGGAGAATGTAACAACCCGGTCTGTCGTTTTGAGAGTTAGCGCCCCGATCCCCTAATAACTGCTTCTCGCATGTCTATTTATGTTATTGAAACTTGTCGGAGCGTTGAGTGGTGAAATCCGAAGTGATTTTGGACACTTAGTCCTTAAATGTGGATTTTTGCTTTTGAAATCAGGTTGTAGCTAGAACTGTGTGAAGACGGATCCAGAATGGAATTACCTCAACTCTGTTAGCTCCGTTGGATGATTTCGGGGTTAGGAGTGTGTTCGGAATGTGTTTTCGAGGTCGGTTGTAGATTTAGGCTTGAATTGGCTAAAGTTGGAATTTCGGCGATTTTGGCCGATATGTGATATTTTGATATCGGACTCGGAATGGATTTTCGAAAGTGACAACAGGTCCGTAATGTCATTTATGACCTGTGTGCAAAATTTGAGGTCATTCAGATGAGTTTAGATGTGTTTCAGCATCGGATGTGAATTCTAGAAATTTCATAAGTTCTTAGGCTTGAATCTATGCATATTTGATGATTTTGATATTATGAGACGTGTTTTTAAGGCTCAACCAAGTTTGAATGAGGTATTAGGGTGAGTTGGTGGTTTTGGTTGTGGTCCTGAGGGCCTTGGATGTGTTTCGGGTGTTCAAACGAGCATTTTGACCTTATAGACTTAGCTGGTTTTGTTGGTTTTTCACCAGCACTATTTTGCTCTCCGCGATCGCAAGTATTACTCCGCGATCGCATAAGGTATATATGGGACCTGTGATTTTTGTTTTTCGCGATCGCACAATGATAACCGCGATCGCAGTGCATGGGAATATTGGTCTCCGTGATCGCATAGCATAAGGCGCGATCGCATAGTAGATATTAGGTCTGGGGAAAGGGCCAATGTTTGTTCTCTGCGATCGCCGGACACCATACGCGATCGCATAGCTTTGAGGGCAGGGACTCCGCGATCGCAGACCTGTAGGTGCGAACGTGATGAAGGATTTATGGCGCGTGTAGGTTTACCCTCCGCGATCGCGACTCGTTATACGCGATCGCATAGTAGAAATGACTGGGTGTCACACCTCCTTTTTCACTACCCCCATATGTATTGATGAAGGGTAATAAGGGATTTTTTCCAATTAAAGTGACATTATTCGGATTTGGGATTTATTTATTATTCCCAGAGTCGCCACCCGGATCTTTGACGATGTTCCGGGGCACCGTTTATTGAAATCCCATACCGAGGAAATGTAGACTCTGTTTTAAGTTGACTGCGACCAGAAATCCGAGTAAGGAATTCTGTTAACCTTGGAGAAGGTGTTAGGCATTCCCGAGCTCCGTGGTTCTATCACGGTCACTTAACTATTAATATTTGGCCTAAATTATCTGATTATTTACGTATTTTAGGCTATTGGGCATTTAGCCTTTTAAACTTTTAGCCGCTTTAAATATTTATGGATTTATCTTGAAACAAGTCACGATGGCGTGCACTTGTTTTTTTTGGACACATTGTAATTGCGCCACATGAAATGCACCCACAATTACAACATGTGATTTTTATTACAGTTTGAAGTTGTGAGTCGGGGGCATGAGTTGCCACACCCGAGTGTAGATTATGTAATCATGCGTGATAATTTAAATGCTTATTTGAAGCAAAAATTATTATCTTCGTAAATTCTTTATCTTTTCCTTAATTAACTGGAGTATTAGTTTAAAGAGCATTTTTGGACTACCAGGTATTTGTTTGTTCAAGGTCTTCTAAGACTAAGTTTGAGATTATTATGAGACCATGAGTTATGGAAAGAGTTGTTTAAAAGTATAAGGTATTAATTGATTCTAATTCTCTGGGCCTTTACTGCATTGGAGTTCATTTTGGAAGTCAGATATAACACAATGAACACTTGATTCATACGTTCCACTACTAAAATTATGTTCTTATAACACCAAAAACTACTAAATCAATTAGAACAACATAGTTTCAAATTTAACATCACATAATGAATCAGTAACAATTGAGCGAGAGGAGTCTTCAACTTTGAACCCAGATGAGTATACTGATAAAACGACAAAATACAACACAAAAGGTACACATTGTTCTTCTCTTACTTGTGTGGCGGCAGAACTACACATTCACTTCATTTAACCGATTTCTTCATACATATATTTAATCTATTGGTGTTTAAATTCATTAGATCCAAACGGATATGAGGTCATTATCTAGTGAGCAAAGATTGGCTTACTCAATAATCAGTATTGATGTTGCATAGCAGACATTAACTCATATGCTACTTAGTATTTAACTCAATTCAAACTAACCAAATAACAACACATATGATCAAATTAGACCATTCAGTAAGCAAATAAACAGGCGAAAGCTTTGATAGGATATCAAAACAGCCAATCTTTATTCCTGTTAAGGTCTACATCTGTTGGCTTAGTCCATGGCTTGGTGCAAATATCATTGAAGCTTAAAAACAACTTGACAATCTCCAATTCAAATACAAATTTCATTGAGCAATATTCACATTTCAGTATATTAACACATTAATCTAAAAGGATTCACAGACATTTCGTCAATAATTGTCACAGAATAAAACTTAAACTTAAGGATCAAACACAATGTAATGTGATGAACTTCAAACAATTTCAAAACAAAACAGAACGTAACAGATTACACATGTTTACATCATTTGAATTTCCATTCATAACCAACTAAAAATCTTAGGCAAACGTTTACATACCTAATTTCAGGGACGATCAGCTAAGGAAATCCAAATACAGATCTGAAACTAGGTGAAGGAGCTCAGCCAGTGAAGAAACAACATCAGCAAATCCGGATGGAAATGGCCATTCCTCCGAACTCAAACAGCTTCTAGAATCCAGAGGTTATACGAACGAGGAATAGAAATTGAAATCAGCATTCTAAACTCTCTTAGTTTTTCCTTTCGTTTTCTGAAAATCAAAGTCGAATTTTCCAGATATTCTTCTCATTTTTTGAACCTCTTTTGTGTTATAGACATTCAAGATCTTTTAAAACTTTCAATTTTTCTTCTTGTTTTCTGTTCGTTGCTGAAGAAAAGAGGAATTAGGGCTGTTGCTCGTGTGTATGTGTGTTTATTCTATTCTAGTTAGAGAAGTTTGCTGTGGTTTTTGTTTCAAGAAGAAGAAGGACCCCTCTTGGAGCTCTGGCTAGCTGTCGTTCTTGTTTTTGTAAGGGAGGGAATCTTATTTTTGTCTCCAAGAAAAGGCAGGCGAAGCTTGGATCTCTATTTCTAGCTTCGAATTTAGCTTCCATGGTGTAAATTGTGTGTACAGTGGAGAGAAATGGAGAAGAAAAGGTGAGAAGATAGGGGAAACGGCGCTGGGTTCATAGGGTGAGGGATCTGATATGTGTCCCTTCTTTTTTAGGTAGGTCTCATCTCTAGGATTATAGTGAGAGGGAGGTTGGGCCGGTCGGGTCGGGTCGGGTACGCAGGGATGGGGATTGGACCTGGGTTCTTTCTTGGCCCAGGTCCGATTTTAAAATATCTTAAGCTTAATTAACCTCCTTAATTCAATTAATGCTAATTTTAATTAAACTAAAATGCAGCAACTAATTCTTGACCTTGCTTCTTAGATTAATTAAGGACAAAATAATTAATTCTATACTCCTACTTCAATCCGTGATTTATTGGATAAAGAAAAATGATTAATTTTAGTAATTATTTTGTTAAAAACTACATTACATAAAATAAACACCATCCGTCTATTATTTAATTCAATTAATTACAAATAATAACTTCATTATTTCTTTGATAATAGTGATGCAACTTTAATAATTTTAAAAGACGGATTATGGATATGCAAATGCAGATAATTCACAATTAATCACTAAAAAGCAACAAAAAATTCATAAAATAAATTAATTTATCGAGATTTTTATAGGATGGTATGGCGAGTAAAAATTATGTGCTCACAGCTGCCCCTCATTGCTCAGAAACATGAAGAGTTTTCGGGCAACGACGAAGTGAGCGGCAATAAATGACTTTTACTCATTCATACGTTCCATTGTGAAGCGTTTTTGAAAAGCCTGACCGAACCGCCCTTCGAAGGTTGCCTACATATCCTTGGCTATAAAAGAATCAGGTCAGTGTAGTTCTGAAAGATTTGGTAGCTGGGACTACCGGGAAGCCGTGATTTCACTTTGTTGTTGTTGCTGCTGCTTACTTCTTGTTGAGCTCCTTATTACACCAAAATAACAAAACGAAAAACTAACTAAACCTATCATCTACTAGTTACAAGATTCCTATCTAAGACTTGGTCTTGAGTCTTGATCTTTTGTTGACTCTGACCTGGATCTTGATGCTTGTTAGTCGCAAGTGCTGGTTTCGTCTTATCGTTTCTCGGATCAAGGCATGATATACCGAACGGATGACTTCAATATCATCCTAAATAGTCCATCTCTTTCCCGTTTCTGCACTTTGGGTTCAATCTTCTCTTTTCTCTTTTTGTTTTATTATTCTGGATCGAAACTTCTTCTGTTGGTCGTCTCAAGTCCAATGTCCTAAAAATGTGATATGCACAAAATCAAAACAAATGAACGAAATTTTCTGCCCCGGTTTTCACTAGGAAAATTTCGTTAGTTAATGTAATGAAATCTACACTACTTTATTATTGAAAGCGGTGAAAAATCGAGAGTAGTGCATCCGGAGTTATTGCAGACTATGGAGTGGATACTCAATATCTCAAAGCAACACCCACTGGGGGTGGCAAAATAAAATCAACTAGGGATTGTATACCCTATGCTAGAAAAGAAATCAATTAGGGAATGTATGTCACAACCCAAACTGGAGGATCATGACTAGCACCCAGGCCATACTTGCCGAGCACCAACGTACATTTTATCTAACCTTCTTATTATCATTAAGGGATAACGAAATCAATATAAAGATATGGATCATGAACATACATCACATGTGATGACAAGATTGCTAAGAAACTACATAAAACGTACGAGCTACAATGCTACCATGAAAGGCTATACAACAAAAACTAGCCAACAAGGGATACCAAACTATGAATGAGCCGACACCTGTCTATGCGCCTCTAAAGGAGCATAAGTAATGCAACATAGCCGGAACAGGGCCCCGACATACCCATAACATCTATAATAAAAATGCATACCAAGACCACGGCAAGTCCGGAGAAGGGATCTCTCCTATGACCGCTGAACTGGAAATCCTATTATGGTGGGAGAGTTGTGTCTACCTGTCTATCAGGACCTGAACATGCAGCATCCACAAATAAAGAACGTCAGTACGAATAAAGTACTGAGTATGTAAGCCAAGAAAGCATAAATAAGAACAGTAATGTAAAGAGAGATGTAGGAGATACAACATGTAGCATCTGAGTGCTTCTAAGAGACAGTAACATGAAATGCATGATACATATATACACATAATCTTTTTAAAGCATCCGCCTTTGTGGGCATCATCATCATCATAGAACATTCGCCTCTGTGGGAATCATCATCACCATATCATACCCGGC
>ML482418.1:0-16063 GCA_005239535.1 Nicotiana rustica | reverse complement strand
CCCCCCCCCCCCCCCCTCAATTAAGCCTATGCGATCGCAGAGCTATACATGCGATCGCAGTGAACAACATCAGACACCAGAAACAACAACATCACACCCGATTTTTGACTCTTTAATACCCCGTTAGCTACCTGAAACTCACCGAGCCCTCGGGTCTCAAACCTAAAAACACACACGACTCCCAAAACATCTTACGAACTTATTCAAGCATTTATATCACAAAAATATCATCAAGAACATCGAATCAAACGTCAAAACTCTTAGAATTTTCTCAAACATCATAAACTTCTAAATTTCCCATTTTTAATCCGAATCACGTCGTTTCAAGTCCGTTTCACACCAAATTTCACAGATAAGACAAATAACATATAATAAACTTGTTCTGGGCTCCGGAACCTTAATACGTGCCCGGTAACACAGTTTTCACTTAATAATTCATTTTCAAATTCCTTTATTATTTTCAGAAAATAATTTCCTTTAAAAATTCATTTCTCGGGCTTGGGACCTCGAAATTCGATTCCGGGCATACACCCAAGCCCCATATTTTCCTACGGACCTTGTAGGACCGTCACATCACGGGTCCAGGTCCGTTTACGTAAAATGTTGACCAAAGTCAACCTTATTCATTTAATTATCATAAATTCTATTTTTCATCCAATTTCAATATAAAGACTTCCCGGCTACATGCCCGGTCTACGCACGCATATCGATGTGAGATTAACGGAGGCTTTCGGAGCCTCGGAACACAAATTTAGCTAGGATTACTTAGGATGACCTTTTGGGTCATCACAATTTTTCTTCTATGCGATCGCATCTTTTGATCCGCAATCGCAATGGTCAAATAACTGGGCATAAAGAATATAATCCAAAAATGAGGGTTAAGCCATTTTTAAACATATTTTTACTTCTAAAGCTCGGTTCTTGGCGATTCTTGGAGGGGTTTTCAAACAAATCAAATGGGTAAGTGTTCTTCCACTAGAATTAAATATATTTCATGAATTGGTTCTTGTTTGTATCATTTAATTTGTGTTTTTGGGTTGAAAATATTGTGGGAATTGAAAGAAAACTTCTGAATGAAAAATCATGATTTGAAGGACCAAATAACATCAGAATTTGATAAATTTAGTATGGGCCAACTCGTATCGGAATGGGTAATCGAATTTTGTAAAATTTGTCGGGTTCCAAAGTGCGGGCTCGGGGGTCAACTTTTGGGTCGATTTTCATAATTTTGTAAAGTTTGAAACTTTATTATTCAGAATCATTCCTTATACGTGTTATGTGCATTTTGAAATTGTTTTAGTTGATTTTGAGCCGTCTGGAGGTCTTTTCGCCCGAGAAGTTCACTTTTGAGTACCGGGTTGTCGTCTTTGAGGTAAGTATCTTGCCTAACCTTGTGTGGGGGAACTACCCCTTAGGATTGAGTCTTCTTTGTTGTATGTAGTCCGTGTATGCGAGGTGACGAGTGTTTACTCGGACTTATTTGCTAATAGACTGCCCTTTTAGGATTCGTAGGTTCTTATGTTACCTGTTTATGTGTTGTAATTGATACATTTGAATCCTTGGTTGTTAATTGCATCCTTTCCTGCTTAGATTCGAATTACTTGCTTTTGGATTCCTTCGTTGGCTATTTGATCTTAGTTGACTTAACTAATCTTTTACCGCTCTTGTATCCATGCTATATTTTCTTCCTAAAACTGCCAAGTTGACTATGTTAGTGTTATCTAGCTGTAAAGTTGTTTAGTTGTAATTAGAACATCCGTTTGTTGGTGTCAAGCATTCCCATGAGTCTTACATTAATTTCTATGAGTTTTCCTTTATGTGATACATGGGTCAGTTGATAAACATTTATGTTGTGGATGTACCTATTACTGGACCTTTGTTTAAGCTAAGTTTTATTCCGTGAAGTTAACTATTTAGGTGAGATTGGTTATAGATGTTTCCCTTGCCGGGATCGTGTGTTTTCTCTTATTATTCCTGTTGTTGATGATATTGTTTGCCTTGTTGACTCCCTTGCCGGGATGTTATGGTTTCTGTTATTATTTATGTTGTTAATGATATTGTTTGTATTGTGGACGCCCTTGCCGGGATGTTGTGATTTATTGTTCATATTGTTGATTTTCCTTGCCAATTTGTTGTTCTTGATATTTTTTGGGTGAGGAAGAGTGTAAAGCACGAAGGGTGATGCCGTGTATTTATTTATTTATTGTGAGGAAGAGTGTAAAGCACGAAGGGTGATGCCGTGTATTTATTTATTTATTGTGAGGAAGAGTGTGAAGCACGAAGGGTGATGTTGTGTATTTATTTATTTATTGTGATGATGAGAGTGTAAAAGCACGAAAGGTGATGTCGTGCCATGTTATGATATTAAAGCACGAAGGATAATGCCGTGTCATTTTTATTTATTTATTGTGAGGATGAGAGTAAAAGCACGAAGGGTGATGTCGTGCACTTTTTTTGGTGAGGATGAGAGTAAAAGCACAAAGGGTGATGCCGTGCACTTGTTTTGGTGAGGATGAGAGTAAAAGCACGAAGGGTGATGTCGTGCACTTTTCTTTGCATTTTATCCCGTTGTTCTGAATTTGGATATTCCAATTGATCTCTTACTGTATTTATTGGCAAGATTTGATAATCCTCCTGTACTGCATGGCAATTTCTGAGTTACGGACTGAGTTCCGGTAGATAAATCTTGAGGAGATTTTGATCAAGGGATTTTATTGAAAAGTATTATTGAAAAAGTAATGGTTTCGAAATGGTTTTAATGAATGACTTTTACATCGAAGGTATATTTGAAAAGCATTCGTCATGCATAAAATGATATTTGGAATGTCATTTATTGGGAAAAACATCGTTGGAAAGTTCGTATTTTGAAAGAAACTATGTATATCTTTGGGATTTCACTCTATTAAATATACTTATATATGCATTTTGGGAAAGTATGTTTTCAAAGGAGAGCCCTCTAAACTAAACTGAGTATATTTGTAAAGTTTTTCATATGAACCGCTGTTTAAAGATTTCCACCAGTTTATGGATTTTAATGGCTAAGTCCCGATGTGAACAAACAGGCGTAGAGTTGAGTTATTGGTGTTCTCTATTGCGTTGTGTTTTCTTCCGTTTTGGATTGTTTTGCTGTCCATTTTTCTGTGTATTTTTATGATGTTTCGTTGGTTAATTTCTATAATTTTCTTCCGCGTTATATCGTCATTGTTGAAAATTACTCTGTGAAGTCTTAGATAGGATGTAGTGTTCGGTTATTTCTCTATTCATGTCAGTTTATCTTGTTAGATCAGTGGTGTCTTGACTAGTCCTCGTCACTACTCCACCGAGGTTAGTCTTGATACTTACTGGGCACCTCTGTGGTGTGCTCATACTACACTTCTGCACATTTTTGTGTGCAGATCCAGGTATATACATTATTAGTATCTGAGTGGATCATTGCCGAGGAGACTCAAGGTAACCTGCTGCTGCGTTCGCAGGCCTCAGAGTCACCTTCCTACCAGTAGCATTAATATATTGTTGTATTTATTTTCAAACAGTTGTATTTAGAAGTTGTAGAAGATTCATAGAGCTTATGACTTGTATTACCGGATTTTGGAAAGATTTGTAAATTCTGTCAAGATTCTATATCGAGAATGTTAGTTTCCTTTTATTATTGTTGTTATTCAGGAATTGTTAGGCTTACCTAGTCCTTAAGACTAGGTGCATCACGATACCCAATGGAGGGAAATTTGGGTCGTGACACTAGAATATAATCCTTCCGAATAAGGATTTCTATTTGTAATATACTTCCTTCAAATAAATATTCTTCAAAAATAGTTCTTTCAAGATAAATACTTTTCGAATATAAACTTTTCAAATAAATATTCTTCGAATATAAGTCACCCTGTGACACCTCATCTCATAATCATACAATACATGTCTCAATACCTGAACCCTAACACTTGGCATCCTGTTCCCTCATCACACCTCATAACCGCACTGACGACTCACGTGCCAAATAGAGTCATTCTCACATGGAGGGCAAGTAAACAAAGATGTGTGTCTATACTCGGAAATATCAAGAAAACCTCTTATCCGATAAGGGGTGCTTAACTACGTGTATACCTGTGCAAGTGTCCTAATATAGTTCGTACCAGCTAGTAAGTATAAGGAAAAGAACGAACAACACATAGAATGTTTAAAAGAATGTAAGCATAGAAGATTAGCAGCTCAGAACACAGATATAACAACAGGGGATCTCCAAGGATACCGTCCCGTAGTCCCAAACATAAATGTGTAGGGGGATCTCCCGGAATACAGTTCCGTAGTCCCAAAGTAAATATGTAGTGTTGGGGAATCTCCCGGAATACCGTTCAGTGGTCCCAAAGTAAATATGCAGTATAAGGGTATCTCCCGGAATACCATTCTGTAGTCCCAAAGTAAATATGCAGTGCTGAGGGATCTCCCGAAATACTGTTCCGTAGTCCAAAAGTAAATATGAAGTACAGGGGGATCTCCCGGAATACCGTTCCGTAGTCTCAAAGTAAATATGCAGGGGGATCTCCCGGAATACCGTTCCGTAGTCCCAAAGTAAATATACAGCGCAACCAACAGAGACAAAAGTTACAGCACGGCAGAAACCTTGTGCATCACCACAACAAGTACAACAACAACAATGACAATAATACAAAGTACGACAAGTAAATCAACTCAAGAACTTTATATCACAAAGAAACAGTAGAACTCATTCACAAGGAATAACCACAATAAAGAATGCTAGGCGTAAAGAGAACAACTCAAAAAGGGAAAGATAACATGTAGCAACAATTCCAAAATATTCAAGTCAACATTAAGGAAGCCAACACTAGTCAAATAGTTAAAAATAAATGCAAGTCAACTAAGATATTATCTAAACTCCTTTTTAGGTTGAGCAATTACGAATGAGATTCAACAATTCAATTAGGATAAGCAACAAAAGATAACCATAACTCCAATTAAGACAGAACAATTATAGGATGCGATAATAACAATTTCAAATAAAGATAAGCACTTATGTAAAGATAGCATGACGATGGAAGAGGTAAAGTCTTCAATTAAGTCAAATACACAATAAGAGTGAATCCTAAAGCAATTGAGTCTAATTAAAGCATGTAGAGGTGAAACTAGCAAATATGAACTCAAACGTATCAAGAACAACTTCATACACATTGAATATAAGGACTGAAGAACCCTAAAAGGCCAGCTTTTGCACAAATAAGTCTGAGGTTAGGCAAGATACTTACCTCAAAGAAGAAATATTGATACTCTAAATAAACTTCTCGGGTGAAATGACATCCGGACGACTCAAATGTAACCAAAATAACTTCAAAGCACAAATAAAACTCAGAAAGAAACTATTCTGGATCATAAAGACTCAATCTTTATCAAAATCTAAAAATCGATCCCAGAAGTCGACCCCGGGCCCGCACCTCGGAACCTGATAAATTTACAAAATCTAAAACCTATTCAATTACGAGTCCAACCATAAATTTCATCAAATTCCAATACCAAATCGATGTTCAAACCCAATTATTCAATTTAGAAAAGTTTTTTTATAAAAAACCCTAATTCTCCAATCAAATAATGGATTAATTCAAAACATTATGTAATCATTTAAAATACAAAAATTATACTTAAATACTGATCCCCATGAATAGACGAGAAGAAAATCACCTCAATCGAAGCTCTAGAACTCAAGATATGCTCAAAATACCAAAATGACGTGGTCTGATTTTTTATACTCAGGGATTTTCGCTTTTGCAAAAAAAATATCCGCACCTGCAGCTGTCATTTCCGCTTTTGCGGACCATTTTTCGCACTTTCGGCTCCGCAAATGCGGGCCCAACTTCACATATGCGAAGCACCAGCACCAACTCTCTTCTCCGACACTAAAATGAGCATAACTTCCTCATACGATGTCCAAATTCAACTATTCTTTTTGCTATAGCTCCGTAATTACGATATGGGTCTATGCTTCAATCAAAATAGAAGTTATAGCTCATTTGCTTAATGTGGTACAATTTATGCTTGAAGAAACGACGTTGAAACATAAAAAACGAGCGCAACACAACCCAAACCTATCTGAAACTCACCCAAGCCTCCCGGGACCCCGTGCGAACATACCAATTAGTTCAATAACCTAACACGTACCCGCTCGAGGCCTCAAATCACATCAAACAACGACGAAACTACAGATCGCACCATAAATCGAACTTATGAACTTGCAAATTGTCCAACTTCTAAAACTCGTGCCGAAATTTATCAAACCAACTCGGAATGACGTCAAATTTTGCAGGTAAGTCCCAATTGACATAAAAGAGTTGTTCCAACTCTTGGAATCTTATTCCGACCCGATATCACCAAAGTCAACTATTGGTCAAACTTCTCCATTTTCCAACTTTTGTCAAAATGCATCAAATTACCCTACGAACCTCCAAATCCGAACCCATAAGCACGCCTAAGTCCCAAAATCACCATACAAAGAAATTGAAATCATCCAAAACCCATTTCGGATTTGTTTACACAAAAATCACATTTCGGTCAAATTCTCACCGCTTAAACTTCTTAAATTAGATTCTGTCTTCCAATTCGACTCTGAATTATCCGGTAATTGAATTCAACCATCCTCGCAAGTCGATACACATAATATGAAGCTGATTAAGACCTTACGCTGCTAAACGGAACTTAAATTCTCAAAACAATCGGCTAAGTCATTATATCCTCCCCCTCTTAAACAAACGTTCGTCCTCGAACGTGCCAAGATTTGCCTCGAAGTCATCAAATCACTGAATGCAAACTTCCAACATACACCAGCGGGTGATCCCATGTCACCTCAATCTACATAAGCCTGACGGAGCCATCTTAACTATAATTTAGATTTTCTACCAATACCAATAAGCCTTAGAGCCAAAATTCTCACCTTTCATTCATTTCCAAAAGACCCAATTCTAAATCAATATTCGTTATCAATCTCACCCAGCTGTAATAACACATGCCTACGCCCATAGAATACAATCACACAACATGAAACATCACACATAGGTCAATAACAACATTTCTGATCACAATATCTGCTCGAAATCAAATCCAGCACCGGCATAGAACTCTATTTCAAACCTCCACAACACAGACAATGATGCAAGGAACATGAAGACCGCATAACTATACACCCGGATCAACAAGTCACAACTAACACCACCGGGAACACACCCCACAAGCTAAAACTCAAGAAGCACAGAACAAAAATGATTGAATACGTAGAGAGAAATACATAAGAGAACTATCAAACAAGACCAACAGGCACAACTCTCTAACAGTACAATTCTACAAATCAACACAAGGAAAAATCAAAATATATGAACAAATCACAAGGATTTCATCCTGGATAACTTCCACCGTGACACACAGCCCGGTTCGAGCACATCAAATCACATGAAATCACGAGGGTCCCACTCTCTCTGAATCACAAATATTATATACATCAAACCAACTGGAACTTTTCATTATATCAATTCTATCCAAAACATTACAACACGTGTTGTCTCCCACACCAGTGGAGCATAAAAATAACAACTAGTAACCAAAAATACTCAGGAATCACATTAAGCCAACCGTAATGGACAAACAGGAATTTACTACTAGTCTCATAACTCTCAATAATGAATTAGAAACAAACATAGATACGGGCTATCACTCATAGAATCTCCCAACAGGGGCAACACATAAACATAGTGCTAATCATGAAACGCACCCATAAGTGGAGCAACAAATAGTGGAACTCACCCCGATAAGCAGAACTGAAACAATAAAAAAGGTGATTCTTTAGGACAAACCGAAGGCATACTTGTATGACATTATCTGGCGCAACGGCCTCAAGTCTACCATATGAAACACATCAACGGGTTGGGCCTCCCCCTCTTGGGCGCCCTCTACTCGCTTGAATACCTCGTTGTGACACATCTGTCTGAAGTCTGGGACAATCTCTCACCATGTGGCTAGTATCTCCACACTCAAAGCAACCTCTCTATTGATGTGGTATGGGAACTGTGCGGTACAGGTACTCCGAGACCCATGAACACCTGAATCACTGTGTGAATCCTGAAATGCAAAATGAACTGGTTGACCCATAAAACCTCTACCATGTCGCACCTTGCCTCCAAAATAAGGACCAACAAATTTCTACGGTCTATGAGAATTCCTCGCCTCCCTATCCTATCTCACCCGATCTCGCTTGTCCTCTCTATCCTAGCCCCACACGCCCTCTAACCGGAGAGAAATCCCTACCACCTGCTGAAATGAAATATCTGACTCCAACCCCCGAGCAATGCTGAATCGAATACCATACCTGAGCCCCTCAATGAATCCACAGACACGATCTCTAACTATAGCGACCAAGGCAGGTGCCTGTATGGCCAAATCACTGAATCTAACGACATACTCTGATACTAACATACTTCCCTGACGCAGCTGCTCAAACTCCGCGCGCCATGTATCCCGAAGGGAATGAGGTAAAAACTCTCTCAGGAACATCTCTAAAAATTGAACCCATGTAAGTGAAGTTGCATTGGTCGGGCTACCCAACTCATACGCCCACCACCACTGATGAGCCGCTCCCTTAAGCTGAAACATAGTAAAAGCAACCCCTATCATCTCAACAATACCCATAGTGCGGAGAATGCGATGATACTTCTCCAGAAAACCCTCTGCACTCTCTGAAGCCAAACCACTGAATGTAGGAGGGTCATATTTTCTTGAACCTTACAAATCTAGGATTCCCTTTCTTGGATGCTATTGTCATGACCATAGGCCAAACTCGAACCACATGTTGTGTCGCCATAACACCTGGAACCTGACCAATATGAACTCGCTGCTCTGTAGTGTGGGCCGCGGGAGTCTGAGCTCCTCCCCCGGTCTGCGAAGTAGATGGTGCACCCGGAATCAATCTCGCTTGAGTCAATGTAACAAACATACTCAAGAACTATGCTAAGGTCACATGAAGTTCGGGGGTAACAAGAGGCGCCTCCGGTACTTGCTCCCTAACTGGAACCATTGGCGGCTCCTCAACTGCTACTATGGTAGGTGCCCTAGCTGCGGCACGTGCTCCTGGCCTCTACCACTACCAGTAGCGACATCCTGTGAGAGGATTGAACGATAAACGTTCAAACTTAGAGATCAATGAACTCGTACTATAGGAATGGAGGAAGTAAAATTGTCCTAATAGTTCCGTAGCCTCTCAAAGATAAGTACCGATGTCTACCGATCCTCAAGACTCTACTAAACTCGCTTATAACTCGTAGCACCTATGAACCTAGAGCTCTGGTACCAACTTGTCACGACCCAATTTCCCCTCCGTTGGGTATCGTGATGGCACCTAGTCTTAGGGACTAGGTAAGCCTAACATCTACTGAATAACATCAATAATAAATAAAACCTAACGATCTCGATATAAAAATCTTTACAAAATTAACAATTTCCCAAAAACTGGTAGTACAAGTCATAATCTCTACAGAGTTTGGTACAACTTCTAAATACAACTGTTTTGGAAATAGATAAAAACAATGTGAAATGCAAAATAGGAAGGTGACTCCGAATCATGCGAACACAGCAACAGGTTTACCATGAGTCTCCATAGCAACAATCCGTGTTGCTATCTAATGACCAACCGACTTTGCAATACCTGGATCTGCACAAAAATGTGCAGAAGTGTAGTATGACACCACAACGGTGCCCAGTAAGTATCAAGAATAACCTCGGTGAAGTAATGACGAAGATTAGTCAAGACACCCACTGATCTAATAAACTGAACAAGAATAAGTATAAGAATAACATAACATAATATCTATCTAAAGACTACGCGATATGGCTAACAATATAGCAACTGCAATAAGAAAGGAACCCAACAAGTAACAGCGGAACACCATAATAAGGACACTTAAGAGTGAACGTAAACACAACCCAAATCCGAAATCACAAATATAGTAAAGAAAAGTAGTAACTCATCAACTGTGATAGTTTTCACATCAGATCTTAGCCAACAAACTCCAATAAATTAGTCAAAACCTTCAAGTATAAATCTTTCACCCATAAGTTTTTAAATAGAAGTATTTAGAATATAATCCTTCTCAATAAAGATTTCGTTTTGAAATATACTTCAAATATAGCTCTTTCAAGATAAATACTTTTCGAATATAAACTTTTTAAATAAATATTCTTCGAATATAAGTCACCCTGTGCCACCTCATCTCATAATCATACAATACGGGCCTCAATACCTGAACCCTAACACTCGGCATTCTGTTCCCTCATCACTCCTCATAACCGCACTAACGACTCACATGCCAAATAAAGCCATTCTCACATGGAAGGCAAGTAAACAAGGGTGTTGTCTATACTCGACAATATCAACAAAACCTCTTATCCGATAAGGGGTGCTTAGCTACGTGTATGCCTGTGCAAGTGTCCTAATATAGTTCGTACCAGCTAGTAAGTATAAGGAAAAGAACAGACAACACGTAGAATGTTTAAAAGAATGTAAGCATAGAATATTAGCAAATCAGAACACAGATATAACAACATGGGATTTCCCAGTATACCGTCCCGTAGTCCCAAGCGTAAATGTGCAGGGGGATCTCCCGGAATACTTTTTCGTAGTCCCAAAGTAAATATGTAGTGGTGGGGGATATCTCAGATTATCGTTTTGTAGTCCTAAAGTAAATATGCAGTATTGGGGGATCTCCCGGAATACCGCTCCGTAGTCCTAAAATAAATATGCAGTGCTGAGGGATCTCCCAAAATACCGTTCTATAGTCCCCAAGCGATTACACATTACAGGTGGGTCTCCCAGAATACCATTCTGTAGTCCCAAAGTAAATATGCAAGAGGATCTCTCGAAATACCGTTCCGTAGTCCCAAAGTAAATATGCAGTGCCGGGGGATCTCCCGGAATATTTTAGACTCACTAATGGATGGTACTGATGTTCTGTTTTGGGAGCCTACGTTGGTCTGCGGTACAATGTATGAACCAGTTTTGCAAGCGAGCAAGCTACAGGTTTTGACTTCCCTCTCTTCCAGTATTATTGGTGAGCTCCGCTTTTGTTCGTGGAGTATTTCTTTGATTCATCTTTATTTAGTTATTTCTTGGTTTACACGGAGAACTAGCTAGGAAATCTCATGTCCTGAGCAATGCGTCAGCTTATTAGTAGAGGCTTCATAGACATACTCGATGGTTTAAGATTCAGATGTTTTTTTATAATAACTTAGCAATATTTCAGTGGTTACTACAAATAATGTTTTGGAGTTGATTTATCTTAGATATTTAAATTAATTAAAAGTATTTGGTTAAAGTATTTGCATATTAAGTTTGAAGTTATAATATATTTGATAAGTGCAGATGGTTCGCTCGGTCATGTTTCGTGATTGGGTGCCAGTCACGACTTGTTCAGAAAATGGGTCATGGCATGTTATGCACTAATTGTGTATTTTATGCTTTGTAGGAGGATCTGAGCTATGTGGATGTGATGGAATGAATTCGAGTGTTTTGGAGCTTTGAATTCTGAATAAAATCCCAAAGGACTAAGTCGAGATCGCGTTCGGGGGTCGAAAACCACATCTGAATATCAAAAAGTGAAGAAACATTATGGACTCTGGGAAAACAACACACCCTGCGTGGGGCAGCGCGTGGCGAGCCGCGCCTGTACATTTTTCTGCTTCCTGAAATATTTCAACAATATGGATTTTCCCACTATGCCCCGCATGGTGCGTCGCCCCATGTGGCGCACTTGTGCAATTTTACAGAGTATTTGTTCTATTTCGTGCAACATAAGGTGTTTTTTTTTGGGCCCGACCCTATTTGGTATAAATTTTTCGAAAACGTTATTTTATGGACTTTTGACACATCTAATACCTAAGGAGGCTAAGGAGTAGTAGGAGAAGAAAAAGCACAAGGAATTCATCATTCAATCCTCACTCAAGACACGACTTTGGATCGTTTTAGTTTTTTCTTTACTTTAAACATATTTGTGATGAATTGCTCCATATCTATGGAGTAGTTCACTTTAGGGATTGATGGATTTGGTGTATTGATAGTTGTTTGTTGATATTAACTCTAGTTTTTATGTATTGAATCATTTTGGGTATTTTAATTGTTGTATTTATATTCACATGTTCATGTAATCGAGAGAGGCATAACTTGCGATATTTTTGCAGTATCTTAATGGTTGAGTTCATTCATTTATCTTAGTAATCGAAAGAGGCTAGTTGAATTCTTGATTAAACCTAGTTAGGAGGATAATCGAAAGAGGTTCTCCCAAAGACCAATCTACTACGAATTCTTGTATATCTTTATCAAGCTTAATTTGGTTCATATTGTGAGGTTGAGACTTAACCGAGAGAGGAGTTTCTACTACACATTTGAACTAATAATTGAGTGAATTCGAGAGACTCACTTGAAAATCTTGAGTGAATTAACTAGGGTTAAATTCCATACAATTATCTTACAACTATCCAATCAACCCCTATCTTCTCCTATTGATATCTTCCTTGCTTACTTTTGTTCAATTTTCATTAGTCAATTAGCTCTAGATTCTTTGTTAATTTTAGTTTTAATTCATATAATTCTCAACTGTTGATCATCTTGGATAGAAATCAGGCTACAAACTACAATAATACTGTATAACTCCAAATCCTGTGGATACGATATTATGTTATACTATACTCGACTAGCGAGCATATTTAAGTGTGTATTGTGTGCTCATCACCATGGTTCCCCTTCTCTTGATTCATCCTTTTGTTTTGCCCTCGTTACCATGGTTCTCCTTCTCTTTATTCACCCTTTTCTCTTGATACATATATTTCTTTCCCTTTTTTAGGGTTTGCAATTCGTGGCATCAGCCCTGCTTCAATTACTACTGCTAGGCTTTCTGTAAGCTCTGCATAGGAGCATATTTTAAGTGTGTCTTCGTCCAAGAGGAAGACTGTTGAATTTCGTGGCTCTGAAGAAGAAGAGGATACCGAATAAGGTTCTTTAGTGATGAAACCACGAGTCAGGAGCCGTATTGTTTCAGATGATAAAATCCTTGTCACTCAAGACCCCCCTCCAAGTTAATTCCTTTTAGACTTGTTGATGAACCATAGAGTGTCCACTTGGACATCTCTGATGAAGATGCTGGTAACTTTGATAACTCCTCCCCCCAAAGTACCATTGTCAGACTCTTTGCCCATGGATTTGAGGGTGAAGAGGAATTTGGTCTTATTTTAGAAGAACCACCACTTGCTTGTCTTCCGATGACACGGGTTGCCCCTATTGTCAATCCTTCTCCTTCACTGCCTACAACCACCCTAGCTGTTGTCCCCGCTATTGATTCTCGTGAAGAAGCTGAGCCTTCTAGTAGTAGACGAGGTATGAAGAAATGTCTAGTTGAAGTCCCCGAGAGTGGGAATCTGTTGAAGAAATCTGGACAAGCCGTTGTGTGGTTAAAACCATTGCTTGGTCCCGTAGAAAGGAAGAAGCTTGAGTCCTCCAGTTATTTGACTTTGATAAATGATATCATACATTCCTCCCTCAAGGTATATTTTTTCTCTTTTTACTTTCCTCACATTCCTTTCGCGTTTGTAACTCCCTTTCTTTGTCTTTTTATACATCAATTTGCCAGGTACAAAACTTATGAGAAGGATTTCCTGGACAAATCAGAAGGTGATTGAGTTGCGCACCAAGGTTGATAATTGTAAGTAGCAATTTGAAGGCCTTCAAATGGAGAAAGATGTTCTTGCCGAGGAGAAGAAAGCTTTAGAACAACAACTGAAGATAATTACCGTCGAACTAGAGGTTTTAAAAGCTTCCTCCAACCAAGTTGAAAAAAGACAGGGAGAGATTGTAATCCTCATTTGCTGAGCAGCACTCCAAGTCATTTGAAGAAATAAGAAGCTTGAAAGAGCTTCTTATCCAGAAAAAGGTGTACGCGGGTGATTTGGTGCAGATGCTCACCCAAGCTCAAGAATACCTTTGTGCCTCGTTCAACATATTCAGTTCCTTGAGAGTTCTCTTACCCCATGAAGGAATCTTATGAATATTCAAGAAGTAGGGAAAGAAGAGTTGAGGGTTGAAATTGAACATTGGGACAAGGATTATGAGGCCCTTGAAGACAAGTTGATACTTGATGTTAGCTGGGCTTTCTTGAACACCCACTTTGAGACTCTAACTGAAGCTAGCCAGGAAGGTTTTGAACTTGATGGTGAAATCACAAAGGCTAAAGAGGTGATTGAACAAACTCAGCAACGTCAACACTTCATAACACCCGAGGATGAAGGTTCCAAAGATGATAGAGATGGACTTACTCCTGGTGAAGTTGATATTCAACCTTCGTCTTCTCAAGTTGATCCTTCTTCTCTTGTAGATGATGCTCCCTAGTTTTTTACCCTTTCCATTTGTGAAAGTGATTTGACCTTGTTCTGGTTTTTTTGAAGCTCTTTTTGTTTTGGGATAGTTTCTAGGAGATTTTCCATCCCCTGTTTATGGTTTAATGATATAAGTATCTTTTTGCTGCATATTTTGATTTTTGCTCTTTAAGTTTTTTGAGCTTATACTTTCATTAAAATGCTTTAGTATATTGCGACTTCAATATGCACATATCTTTTATAAAAGAGGGCCCTTTTATATTAACAACATTATTGAAGATGACGTCTCATCTTCATATTGGTGCAAAGATATGAAACATGAAGTAATTTGAAGAAGTTTTATTTTTTGTACTTTCAAATAAATAGTCTTGTACAATATTTTTATAACTGCTTTATTTGTAGCAGGTTTACAAATACATGTAACTTTTCCCATGATTAAGTCTATGGCTTTAATCTAGAAGCTCGTGGGAGTATTTTATAGGTTTTTTTAACTCTCCACTAGCCATTCTTTACGCGAGCTCGAACGCCTTTGAAATTTTGATATTTACTTCAAGGGTTTCTTCAAGGTTTTAACTCTAGCTAAACTATGCTTTTGTGGTGTACATATTCTTTCCTTGTGTATTCTTCCATGTGCATAGTCCCTCTAGTGTTGGAGAATTGAAGCATGAGATCTCGAATATCGGATCAACTCTTTACTTCTGGCCATTTTCCTGAAAAAGAAAATACATACGGGACTCGGAGGTAATCTTTTAGATGATGATTGCATAATCTTTTGCCATCAGAAATGTTGTAACCTAGACCCCGAATAATTAAGTATTCCGTGTGTCTTTCGATTCTAATATCATCATTAAGTATGGGCCAGCTTTTTTGCCTATCATCTAAAATGGTTAGTAAAACTTAAATGAACAAAGTAAACTTTCGTGATACCTGACCATGGGTATTAAGTAATACTTATTCAAATGGACTCCATTCCAATGAGATGGTAACACCTCGCCGTCCCTGGTTTCCAACTTGTACACTCATTTTTCAGCAATGCCTTTAACTCTATATAGGCCTTCCCAATTTGGACTCAACTATCCTACGTTTGCTGCTTTTGTTGTTCAGAACACCTTTTGGAGGACGAAGTCCCCTATTTTGAAATATCTCGGGTTTGCTTTCCTGTTATAGTATCGTTCTGTCACGACCCAAAAATCCCACCTTCGAGCCATGACTGCGTCTAACGTTGAACCCGCTAGACAAGCCAACATTTGAACTAATGAAACTTACTAACAACAAATACGAACAAGATAACCAAGGCTTCGATGGCCCACCATATACAATTTAACTAAATAACCCAAAATACAACATAGCACTTTTTGAAATAAAACCCATAAACAAATCCCAGAACTGGTGTCACATACTCACGGACTATCTAAGTGATTACTACAACAAAAGGTCTGAAATAAGTACATAAGACTGTCTTTGAAATACAAAGTTAGACAGAGCTAAAAGTGGAAAGTAGAAGGTGACGTCAAGGCCCACGAACGTCTGTGGGTCTACCTCGATGTCTTATGTGTGAACTGAAGAGATGCTCCGACCGTCAGTGATCACCGGATCCGGCTGCATAGTCTGCACAACATAAAGAAGTGCAGGTGTAGCATCAGTACAACCGACCCCA
>ML482415.1:0-11530 GCA_005239535.1 Nicotiana rustica | reverse complement strand
GAATTCTTTCTACAAAATCTAACTACAACTGTCTAAAAATGAATAAGTACAGTTGGAGATAAAGTGGAAGGTGACTCCGAAACCTACGAGCGCAGCAGCAGGTTTTCCTTGAGTCTCCTCATCAACGATGATCCGTGCAGCTACTAACGGTCAATACCTGGATCTGTGCAAAGCAAAAATGCACAGAAGAGTAGTATAAGCACACCACAGCGGTGCCCAGTAAGTATCAAGACTAACCTCGGTGAAGTACTGACGAGGACTAGTCAGGACCCCACTGGACTAATAAGGAAAAGGCATAAGTACTAAGATAATGACCGAAACGTAATGTCTATCTAAAGAATTTCGCTGAAATAAATAGTAAGATAGAATAATACGGAAGAAAACTCAGCAAATACGATCTACGGCAACAAAGTAGAAATACGCAAAGAGAACATAAGAAATGTCAAGCCAAAGTCGAAGTCACAACTCAATGAGCATTAACAACCTATCACTATCTCAATTTCTTCATATCAGGCTTAAACCAATAAACCCAATAGAGCTGGTAAAAAAGCGTCGAGTGAAAACATTTAAATCGTGAGTTTAGATTTGAAGGTTTTAGAAATATAATCATTTCGGAAATAAGGAAAACTTCTTTGAAACAGATTCTCTGAATGTATATTTATATCCTTTTTTTTAAAAAGGGAAATCCTTAAAGCATAGTTCCTTCAAAATACGCGGTGTTCATATATACTTTCCCAAGTACTGCTTTCCAAATATCATTTGCCCAAATATACTTTCCCAAGTAGTGATTTTCCAAATATCATTTGTCAAAATACACTTTCCCAAATACTGCCCTTTCAAATATCATTTTTCTGCAAGACAATTACTTTTCAAAGNACACACACACACACACACACATATATATATATATATATATATATATGTGTGTGTGTGTGTGTGTGTGTGTGTGTGTATGTATATCTTTCAATCCAATCTCATCAATGGTAACCTCACCGGAACTCAGTCCGTAACTCGGGATTTGTCATGCAATGCAGTACAGGGGGAAAGCTCCCGGATCTCAGTCCGTAGTCCCAATTTAAATATGTGATGCAGTACAGGGGGGAAGCTCCCGGATCTCAGTCCGTAGTCCCAATTTAAATATGCGATGCAATAGAGGGGGAAAGCTCTCGGATCTCAGTCTGTAGTCCCAATTTAAATATGCGATGTAGTACAGGGGGAAAGCTCCCGGATCTCAGTCTGTAGTCCCAATTTAAATATGCGATGAAGTACATGGGGAAAGCTCCCGGATCTCAGTTCGTAGTCCCAATTTAAATATGCAATGCAATACAGGGATAAAGCTCCCGGATCTCAGTCCGTAGTCCCAATTTAAATATACGATGCAGTACAGGAAAAAACAACCAGAATGCGACAGAACAACATATAGTGCCACAACAGGCATAAAAACAGCAAACAAAATGCAGGGTGCGATGAGCAATCAAATATAAGGAATTAAATCACAAGAATAAAACTCACTCATAAGAAACAGCCACTGAAAGGAATACCAAGCACAAGGAAAGTAGCATAACGAGGAGAAAGCAAGGCAAATATGTCAACGATTCCATACATCCAAATTCACGACCAAAGAAAACTAAATCATCCCGGCAAGGGCATCAGCTATAACCAATCTCACTTAGGCAATTAACTTTATCGAATAAACTCAACTCGAACGAGTATTCAATAGGTAGGCAATCCCTAAGCAATATCACCAACATAGAAAGTTACACAATTAATCCTAAGTAGCACTTAAGGGAGGGGGATCATGTAATCACGATATACGACTCACGGGCATGCTTGACACCAAGGTATAGATATTCCAATTACTGCTAAACAATTATGGGGCGAGATCATACTACTCTTAATCAAATAAGAAGAGTATGAAGAAAAACTATAGCGTAACGATAAGAAAAATAAGGTCTGCAAATAAGAAGCAAGGAAACACCAAGCAATCAACTTCTAATTTAACAAGGAGAGACGAAGCTAGAAATCAAGGATCGAGATATAACAATTTGCAGTTCATACGCGGGGAATATAAGGACCTAAAATCCTAGAAGGGCAATATAATTACACATAAGTCCGAGTACGCACTCGTCACCTCCCATACACGGACTGCAATCAACAAACAAGACTCAATCCTAGGGGTAGTTCCCCCACACAAGGTTAGGCAAGATACTTACCTCAAAGACGACCACCGGAATACTCAAAAGTAGACTTCTCGGGCAGAAAGACCTCCGGACGGCTCAAAACCAACTAGGACAACTTCAAAATGCACATAACACGTATAAGGAATGGTTCCGAATAATAAAGTTTCAATCTTTACTAATTTATAAAAATCGATCCAAAAGTCGACCCCCGGGCCCGCACCTCGGAACCCGAAAAATTTCACAAATTCTGTTTACCCATTCCGATACGAGTTCACCCATACTAAATTTATCAAATTTCGATGTCATTTTCTCATTCAAATCATAAATTTTCATTTTAGAAATTTTCTTTCAGAACCCACAATTCCCTCAACCCAAAATACAAATTAAATGATAAACGAAAGAACTAATTCATGGAATATAATCAATTCTAGTTAAACAACACTTACCCATTCGAATTGTGTGAAAACACTTCAAGGAATCACCCAAAACCGAGCTCTAGAACCCAAAATGTGTTAAAATGGTGAAACCCCGATTTTTGAAGGTTTATAATCTGCCCAGGCATTTAATGAATCGCGAACGCAGAGGAAGGACGGCGTTCGCGAATAAGAGAATGAAGCTTCTCAATTTGTACTTCACGAACGCGAAGAAAGGATCGCGAACGCGGAAGAGAAAAAGTTGAGCCTACGCGAACGCGAAGAGGAAAAAGTTGAACTGCCTAGAATGACCCTTCGCAAACGCGTGGAGTAGTACGCGAACGCGGAAGGTGAGATGGCATGGCTACGCGAACGCGTAGGGTGGACGCGAACACAGAGAACAATCATACCATCCTCCAAGATTACTTCTTCGCGAACGCGGAGGATGGGACGCGAACGCGAAGGAGAAAACCAGATAGCACGCATCAGCAATCCAAAAATGGAAGAAAATGGCTCGTAGCCCATCCGAACACACCCAAAAACCTCTGGAACCCCGTCCAACCACACACACAAGTCATATAACCTAACATGAACTCGCTCGAGGTTTCAAAACACATAAAACAACACTAAAACAACAAATCAAACCAAAATTTTAACTTAGAAATTTTCAAAACTCCAAATATCAAGACCCGTGTCGAACCCTATCAAAACAACCCGGAACGACATGAAATTTTGCAGACAAGTCCCAAATGACACAACGGACCTACAGCCACTATCGGAAATCCATTCCGATCCTGATATCAAAATTTCACCTATCGGCCGGAAATGCCGAAATTTTAACCTTCGCCAAATTACCTCAAATCACCCTACGGACCTCCAAATCCAATTCCGGACGCACGCCTAAGTCCAAAATCATCATACGAAGTTGTTGACATTAACCAAAACTCATTTCGAGTTCGTTTACATATAAGTCAAACCTCCGGTTAACTTTCATCACTTAAGCTCCCAAAATTGAAATTTTTCTCCTAATTCGACTCCGGATTATCCGGTAACTGATTCTAACCACGCACACAGGCCGATATACACAATATGAGGTTGCTTATGACCTTATCCCACCGAACGGAGCTTAAATTCTCAAAATGACCAGTCGGGTCGTTACATTCTCCCCCTCTTAAAACAAACGTTCGTCCTCGAACGTGCCAAGATCCACCTTGAACTCATCCAATCACTTATTGCACACTTCCAACACACACCCGCAGGTGATCCCACGTCACCCCAACCTATGTAAACCTGACGACAGCATCACAACTGTAATTTAGCCTCCTTATCACCATCGATAAGCCTCATAGCTCAATTCCTCACCCTATACTTCTTTCCAAAAGGTATGATCTTGAATCCATATCCGGCATTGGCCTTAACCAGTCGCATTAACTCATGCTTATACCCATCAGGCACGACCACGCAATATAGCTCATCGCAAATAGGTTCAATTAGCACTTCTGATCACCATAACTGCCCAAAATCAACTTAACCTTGGTAACAGCCCCACATGTGGGAGAACTCCGCTCCAACCCCGTAATACTGATAAGGAAGCAATAAACACGAAGACCTCAGTATTAGTCACCCAAATCACTAAGCCATAGCTAACACTACCCGGCACACATCCCGCAAACCAAACTAAAGAAGCACATAACAAAAATGAATGGATATGGAAGAGAGACATATAAAGGACTATCAAACAATCCCATAGGCATAAATCTCTATCAATATTGACTTACCACAACAATATAAAAAGGAAGAAACAAAGCATATGAGCAATCACAAGGATTCCATCCTAGTAAGAATTTCCACCGCGGTACTCAGCCCGGTCTAAATATATCAAATCACAAATATCACGAGGACCTCGGCCTCAACTCTAAATCACATATTGAAATCATATCATGCCAATTGAAATCTCTCCCTTAACTCATCTCAGCTAATATGAGTCATAATACTAACTAAGCTCACATATCAATGGTGTATCAAATCACAACCAGTAAGCAAAGTACTCAGGAAAAATCAAATGAAGCTCACCATAATGAATAATACAGACACCTCTGGTTTCATCATTAGCAAGGATGAATAAAACTACGGTAGACACAGCTACTACTCATAGAATTTTCCAATAGGAGTGACACAAAATGGAGTGAAAAACATGAAACTCACTCCTAAAAGAAACAACGAATAAGGGAACTCGTCCCAACCAGCGGAAATATAATGCAATACGATTAGTGCCCCTATGTAGCACATTAAAACAACATGAGTGATGATACCTGGCACAACGGTCTATAGCCTGCTATATGAAACACATCGACGGGTCGGGCCTCCCCCTCTTAGGCGCCTCCACTTACTTGAATACTCTGCCATAACACACATACCTGAACCGTGGAACAATATCTCACCATGTGGCTCGTCTCCACATAGAAGCCAATCTCTCTACCAACGTGGCTGTAGAAACCACGCAATACGGATCCTCTGAGACCCAGGAATACCTGAGAACTCCCATGCGAAGCTGGTAATGCAACCGAAATGGTTTATCTCCAAAACCTCTATCGTATCGTACTCTGCCTCTAATAATAAGGACCAGTAGATATCTTCGGCCTATGTGCCTTCTAACTGAAGCAACCAAGGAGGTATACACCTGGCCAACTCACTGAATCTGACGACGTACTTAGCTCCCTGACGCAACTGCTCAAATTCCGTGCGCCATGCATCTCGGAGGGACTGAGTGCAACTCCCTCAATAACATCTCTGGAACCTGAATCCATGCAAGGAAGTGACTTGGCTGGGCTAATCCACGCATGAGCCTACCACTACTGACAACACCACTACCCTAAACCCGAGACGTGACAAAAGCAATTAGGCTCATCTCCACAATACCTGAAGTACGAAGAATATAATGGCACTCCTCCAGAAAACCCTGGCGTCATCTGTCACCAATCCACTAAAAGATAGAAGGGTGGTACGTCCTGTACCTCTAAGTTTCCAAAGTGTTCTTCATCCGATGTTGCTGCTCTAACCACGGGATGAACGAAAACCACATGTTGGACTGCCATGACAACTGGTACTTGACCCACATGGTCTTGCTGCTCTAGAGTGTAGACGGTGGAAGTCTGAACTCCTCTTAGATCTGTGAAGTAGCTGGTGCAGTAGGATCAACCCTGCTTGAGTCGTCACACCAATTATACTCAAAACCACAACCCCATTCTCTTGAAGTCCGAAGTAACAATAGGCACCTCCAATGCTTGGTTTTCCCCCAACTGGAATTACTGGCGGCTCTCCAACACTCGTTCTGGTAGGCATATTAACTGCGGCACGTGCTCTTCGTAGGCCTTCGTCTCTGACCCTTGCGGCCCTCGCTTCGGGGTAACGTCGTCAAGGACCACAGTTCGTGTCCTCACTATTGGTGAGAGAATGGCTCGATAATTTCAAATTTGAGGGTCATTGAACTCGCACGATATGAATGAAGGAAGTGAAATCCTCCTAATAGTTCTGTAGCCACTCGAAGATAAGTACAGACGTCTCCGTACTGATCCGCAAGACTCTGCTGAACTCGCTTATGACTTGTAGCACCTATGAACCTAGGGCTCTAATACCAACTTGTCACGACCCAATTTTCCCCTCTGTTGGGTACCGTGATGGCACCTAGTCTTAGGGACTAGGTAAGCCTAATATATTACTGAGTATCAACAATAATGAAATAAAACATAACAGTCTCGATATGGAAATCTTGACAGAGTTTACAATTTCCCAAAACCCGGTAAATACAAGTCATAAGCTCTACGAATTCTTTCTACAAAATCTAACTACAACTGTCTAGAAATGAATAAGTACCGTTGGAGATAAACTGGAAGGTGACTCCGAAACCTACGAACGGAGCAGCAGGTTTTCCTTGAGTCTCCTCATCAACGATGATCCGTGCAGCTACTAACGGTCAATCCCTGGATCTGTGCAAAGCAAAAATGCACAGAAGAGTAGTATGAGCACACCACAACGGTGCCCAGTAAGTATCAAGACTAACCTCGGTGAAGTACTGACGAGGACTAGTCAGGACCCCACTGGACTAATAAGGAAAAGGCATAAGTACGAAGATAATGACCAAAACGTAGTGTTTATCTAAAGAATTTCACTGAAATAAACAGTAAGATAGAATAATACGGAAGAAAACCCAGCAAATACGATCTACGGCAACAAAGTAGAAATACGCAAAGAGAACATAAGAAATGTCAAGCCAAAGTCTAAGTCACAACTCAATGAGCATTAACAACCTATCACTATCTCAATTTCTTCATATCAGGCTTAAACCAATAAACCCAATAGAGCTGGTAAAAAAATGTCGAGTGAAAGCATTTAAATCGTGAGTTTAGATTTGAAGGTTTTAGAAATATAACCATTTCGGAAATAAGGAAAACTTCTTTGAAACATAGATTCTCTGAATGTATATTTATATCCTTTTTGTTAAAAAAGGGAAATCCTTAAAACATAGTTCCTTCAAAATACGCGGTGTTCATATATACTTTCCCAAGTACTGCTTTTCCAAATATCATTTGTCCAAATATACTTTCCCAAGTAGTGCTTTTCCAAATATCATTTGTCAAAATATACTTTCCTAGATACTGCCCTTTCAAATATCATTTTCCTGCAAGACAATTACTTTTCAAAATACATACATACATACATATATATATGTATGTATATCTTTCAATCCAATCTCATCAATGGTAACCTCACCGGAACTCAGTCCGTAACTCGGGATTTGTCATGCAATGCAGTACAGGGGAAAAGCTCCCGGATCTCAGTCCGTAGTCCCAATTTAAATATGCGATGCAGTACAGGGGGAAAGCTCCCGGATCTCAATCCGTAGTCCCAATTTAAATATGCGATGCAGTACAGGGGGAAAGCTCCCGGATCTCAGTCCGTAGTCCCAATTTAAATATGCGATGCAGTACAGGGGGAAAGCTCCCGGATCTCAGTCCGTAGTCCCAATTTAAATATGCGATGCAGTACAGGGGGAAAGCTCCCGGATCTCAATCCGTAGTCCCAATTTAAATATGCGATGCAGTACAGGGGGAATTCTCCCGGATCTCAGTGCGTAGTCCCAATTTAAATATGCGATGCAGTACAGGGAAAAACAACCAGAATGCGACAGAACAACATATAGTGCCACAACGGCATAAAAACAACAAAAAAAATGCAGGGTGCAATGAGCAATCTAATATAAAGAGTTAAATCACCAGAATAATAAAACTCACTCATAAGAAATAGACATTGAAAGGAATACCAAGCACAAGGAAAGTAGCATAACGAGGAGAAATCAAGGCAAATATGTCAACGATTCCATACATCCAAATTCACGACCAAAGAAAACCAAATCATCCCGGCAAGGGCATTAGCTATAACCAATCTCACTTAGGCAATTAACTTTATCGAATAAACTCAACTCGAACGAGTATTCAATAGGTAGGCAATCCCTAAGCAATATCACCAACATAGAAAGTTACCCAATTAATCCTAAGTAGCACTTAAGGGAGGGGGATCACGTAATCACGATATACGACTCACGGGCATGCTTGACACCAAGGTATAGATATTCCAATTACTGCTAAACAATTATGGGGCGAGATCATACTACTCTTAATCAAATAAGCAGAGTATGAAGAAAAACTATAGCGTAACGATAAGAAAAACAAGATCTGCAAATAAGAAGCAAGGAAACACCAAGCAATCAACTTCTAATTTAACAAGGAGAGACGAAGCTAGAAATCAAGGATCGAGATATAACAATTTGTTGTTCATACGCGGGGAATATAAGGACCTAAAATCCTAGAATGGCAATCTAATTGCACATAAGTCCGAGTACGCACTCGTCACCTTGCATACACGGACTGCAATCAACAAACAAAACTCAATCCTAGGGGTAGTTCCCCCACACAAGGTTAGGAAAGATACTTACCTCAAAGACGACCACCGGAATACTCAAAAGTAGACTTCTCGGGCGGAAAGACCTCCGGCAGCTCAAAACCAACTAGGACAACTTCAAAATGCACATAACACGTATAAGGAATGGTTCTGAATAATAAAGTTTCAATCTTTACTAATTTATAAAAATCGATCCAAAATTTGACCCCCAGTCCCGCACCTCGGAACCCGAAAAATTTCACAAATTCCGTTTACCCATTCCGATACGAGTTCACCCATACTAAATTTATCAAATTTCGATGTCATTTTCTCATTCAAATCATAAATTTTCATTTTAGAAATTTTCTTTCAAAACCCACAATTCCCTCAACCCAAAATACAAATTAAATGATAAATACAAGAACTAATTCATGGAATATAATCAATTCTAGTTAAACAACACTTACCCATTCGAATTGTGTGAAAAAACTTCAAGGAATCGCCCAAAACCGAGCTGTAGAACCCAAAATGTGTTAAAAATGGTGAAACCCCGATTTTTGAAGGTTTATAATCTGCCCAGGCATTTAATGAATCGCAAACGCGGAGGAAGGACGGCGTTCGCGAATAAGAGAATGAAGCATCTCAATTTGTACTTCGCTAACGCGAAGAAAGGATCGCGAACGCGGAAGAGAAAAAGTGGAGCCTACGCGAACGCGTAGGAGATACAGCGAACACGAAGAAGAAAAAGTTGGACTGCCCAGAAAGACCCTTCGCGAACGCGTGGAGTAGTACGCGAACGCGGAAGGTGAGATGGCATGGGTACGCGAACGCGTAGGGTGGACACGAACGCAGAGAACAAACATCCCATCCTCCAAGATTACTTCTTCGCGAACGCGGAGGATGGGACGCGAAAGCGAAGAAGAAAACCAGATAGCAGGCATCAGCAATCCAAAAATGGAAGAAAATGGCCCGTAGCCCATCCGAACACACCTGAGGCCTCCGGGACCCCGTCCAACCACACACACAAGTCATATAACCTAACATGAACTCGCTCGAGGTTTCAAAACACATAAAACAACACTAAAACAACGAATCAAACCAAAAATCAAACTTAGAAATTTTCAAAACTCCAAATATCAAGACTCGCGTAGAACCCTATCAAAACAACCCAGAACGACATGAAATTTTGCAGACAAGTCCCAAATGACACAACGGACCTACAGCCACTATCGGAAATCCATTCCGAGCCCGATATCAAAATTTCACCTATCGGCCGGAAATGCCGAAATTCTAACCTTCGCCAAATTACCTCAAATCACCCTACTGACATCCAAATCCAATTCCGGACGCACGCCTAAGTCCAAAATCATCATACGAAGCTGTTGACATTAACCAAAACTCATTTCGAGGTTGTTTACATATAAGTCAAACCTACGGTCAACTTTCATCACTTAAGCTCCCAAAATTGAAATTTTTCTCCTAATTCGACTCCGGATTATCCGGTAACTGATTCTAACCACGCACACTGGCCGATATACACAATATGAGGTTGCTTATGACCTTATCCAACCGAACGGAGCTTAAATTCTCAAAACGACCAGTCGGGTCGTTACATGCGGAATTTTCATCGCAGGTGCGGAAACACCAGAAGGAGCCTGGTTCAGCAATTTACCAAGTCCAAAATTCTTCCGTTAAGCATCCGGAACAACTCCGAGGCCCCTGGGACCTCAACCAAAACCACCAACTGACCCCAATACCTCATTCCAACTTAGTCGAGCCTTTAAAACACGTCCCATAACATCAAAATACCCAAAAATGCATAGATTCAAGGCTAAGGATCATAGGGATTTTCAAGAATTCAACCCCGACGCCGAACCATGTCTAAACTCGTCCGAATGACCTCAAATTATGCACACAAGTCATAAATGACATTCCGGACCTGATGTCACTTTTGGAATTCCATTCCGAGTCCGATATCAAAATCTCACCTTTCGGCCGAAATCGCCGAAATTCTAGCTTTCGCCAATTCAAGCCTAAATCTACGTCTAGCCTCAAAAACATATTCCGAACACGCACCCAACCCCGAAATCGCTCAACGGAGCTAACGGAGTCGACGGATTTCCATTCCGGATCCGTCTTCACACAGCTCCCACTCTGGCCCAATTTCTAAGGTTAAAGCTCACCTTAAAGGACTATATGTCCAAAAACACTCCAATTTTCATCACTCAACGCTCCGACTCGTTCCACTAACCTAATAAGACATGGGAGACACAGTTATTAGGGGATCGGGGCACTAACTCCCAAAACGACCGGTCAGGTCGTTACATTCTCCCCTTCTTAAGAAAATCGTTCGTCCTCGAACGAGTATAGAAACATACTTGAAGCTGTGAATAGGTGAGGGTACTGACTCCGCATATCCTGATCGGCCTCCCAAGTCGCCTCCTCGACCGGATGACCTCTCCACTGCACCTTGACTGAAACAATATCCTTTGATCTGAGCTTTCTAACCTGCCTGTCCAAAATGGCCATATTCCTCAACATATGATAGATCCTTGCCCAACTGAACTGAGCTGAAATCCAACACATGAGTCGGGTCACCATGATACTTCCAAAGCATGGACACGTGGAATACGGGATGAACACCTACTAGGTTGGGAGGCAAGGCCAACTCATAAGCAACCTCCCCAACCCGCTGCAATATCTCAAAAAGGCCGATGAACCTCGGACTCAGCTTACCCTTCTTCCCAAATCTCATGACGCCCTTCATCGGCGATACCCGAAGCAAAACCCGATCCCCATCCATGAATGATAAATCACGAACTCTCCGGTCCACATAACTCTTCTGTCTGGATTGGGCTGTGCGAAGCCTATCCTGGATAACCTTCACCTTGTCCAAGGCATCCTGAACCAAATCCGTACCCAACAATCGGGCCTCGTCCGGCTCGAACCATCCAACTGGAGACCTGCACTGCCTACCATATAAAGCCTCAAACGGCGCCA